>CAEGAE010080361.1:0-39901 GCA_903067095.1 Girardinus metallicus | reverse complement strand
TAGTCCTTTCCCCTGAGAGCGATTTCCCTCAAGGGCAGAGGGAACAATCAGTTCAGTGAGAGTGGGTCAAAAGTTTTCAACACAGCAGTCAAAAGTTTTAACACACACAGTAAAAGGCCAACACTCCTAAATGGAATCTATATTAATATAAGACTAATATTACCAATGTAAGAATGATAACAAATCACAATAATTCCAACATACTCCAGATTTTGCTTTATGTATTCAACTCCAGTCAGTTTAATAGATGAACTCTCACCTTTCTCAGACATTTATAGCTTTTGTGTTCATGTTAGCTACGGGTTTGACACTTTCGTTCGTCACACACAGAAACATCTACCAGCTACTCGCCACCACGATGTGCTCCGCCACCCATTTGTTGCGACCGGGATGATATGAAATTAATTTTCCGGTTCGTCCGTTAAGCTACACTTGCGTTAATCATCTAAGTACAGCCGCCCGCAGTGTTCATATCCGCTCACCTGTATAAATACACCTGCAGCGCTCCTCCCCGCAGTTCGTTCTGAACCGGCCACCAGGCAGCGGCTCCGGGAGGAATCGCACCAGTCATTTTAAGGATGCTTATTGGTCTCCCGAAAAACGACAACGACTCGGACATTATCATAAATCAATAAAATCCTCACAGTCCGAAATTGAAAACTGGATGTTATGCTGCTAACACTTAGCTTTCGTCAACAACTCAGGCGGAAGTGAGAACGCTGGGCAACGCAAGTAATAACCCAGCCGGAACACAGTACGCTGAATAATAAAATAGAATTTAACGAAGCTTTGAGGCAAATAAATTTTCCTCAAGGAATTTTAATAATTGAGGTACTCAAATTACTCGAGGAATCATTTTAGCCCTCGTCATGTGTGTTTTTAATTGCATTTTTCATTTGATGGAAGCACCACAATTGCAAGTTTGTGTTTAGACCAAGTTTTGCTCACGTTTGTAAAGGAAATGCAGCTAGTGGTTGCTGGACTGCGTTGACGTTAACTTTACTTCATGCTGAGCATGCATATCCTAACAGTGAAAAGGAGAACTCTCCTTTAACAGGAACAAACTTGCATCCTGTCTCAAGGTTAAACAGACAGGTTTATCATCTATAAAAAAACAACATGAAGCTATTGACTTCAATAATTCAGCCGATGCCACTCAAGTAAAGTGTCACAGCTAAACAGAATAACTAGGCTGAGTGTAACTTCTTTGAAGAAAAAAACTGAGAGAGAACTAAGTTATTGACAACAATAACTACAGATAAAGCATCAGTGGAAAGTAGTAGGAGAAAGTAGCAGAGTTAAAAACGGTGGTAAGTGTCATCAGTCAGCCTCATCCGTTAGCACCATAAATGCAGAAATAGCTCAGCAAATCCTACGACACTTTAAACATAAACTTCATTAAGAAGGAAAGTTTTAGCCTATTCTTTGATTAAATGAGGTGTCTTCTTTATTGACAGTACCTTGGGGTTGGTTCCACAGGAAAGGAAATAGCATGAGATTTGTTGCTTTACTGTGTTTGCTACAAATCAGCTTTTTATTGGTCTAAAGAACGAGCTGAGGAACAAGCAGGTTATGAGAGAGTGGTGGTTTATGGTAAACCACTTAATACATCTTCACAGCTCTCAGCATGCATTGAGAAGCTACTTTTTAAATTGGCAAAAAATATAGGCATCAAGTTTTTAAAAGCACCTTTGCTAGCCAGCCATATAAATACTATGAGTTTTTACAGTTAAACCTAAAAGTTTTGACATTTGTCAGACTAGTATTAATGTACAATTACTTAAAACAAACGTTAGAATTGCTTTTTAGGTATATATTGTTTCATTTTTTCAAAAGGAACGAGATGCACAAAGCTTTCACAACATTGCCACCAGAGGGCGACTGTAGCGCCGATTCTTAAATAGAGCATTCTACATTGTACCTGAAAGAAGTCAAACAGAAATGTTGCAACTAACCTTGATGTAAACTAAATGACCTGAAGTGGAAAAACAAGACTTAATGATCCAGCTTGAGGACAATAAATTGCTTTTGTGATTTATTCAGATCTTATACTGTTAAAACATTATTGCAATAAATACAATAATGTTGCATTGAGTTTATCTTATGCATTAAATTGAACTCAAACTCAGTCATGTGTTTCTGTCTTTTAGGTACTTGAAATATCTCACCAAGAAGTATCTAAAAAAGAACAACCTTAGGGATTGGTTGCGGGTTGTGGCGAACACCAAGGAGAGTTACGAGCTGCGCTACTTCCAGATCAACCAGGATGAGGAAGAGGAGGAAGAAGATTAAACCAAATGTCTCTAATAAAATGTCACCAGACAAAAGAAATGTGTCCAGAATATTTTTCAGATTGTATTGTTTCTTTTTTGTAGCTTTTTTTTTCACAAAGTCCCTTCAAGATTAGAAATATTTGTAAGATGTTAGCAGCCGCAGAAGTCCAAACTATGTAAAACGTGTGCAATAAGCAATACAACAAAAATTACAGAAATCCAAACAAAGTGATCTCAAGAAAAACGGCTGCATTCCAACTTCATGAATTTTTGGGGTTTTAGTTTAAGAATTTTTATAGGTTGTTCCATGACTGTGATGAATAGTAGGAACATGCTCTTGCCAATCTATCTGAACCTTGGAAATATTCAGAAAAAAAACTACTGGGAAAGTTCACAAATCTGATAACTAAAACATCTGTCAGTGTTTTACAGTTTGCATATAAATGTACTTGTCAGAGTTAAATCTTTTTGATTACTTATTTGGCTTATAGGCCAAAAAAAAAACAGAAGCAAAACTTTGCAAAAGTTGGGCTATTAGGACTTAATAATAGAAACTAATATCACTGTAAAATGTCTCCACTTATTTTATTTTTCTGTAGTTTGATAAATTAGGTAAACCTGAAACTTCGGCTCCCATAGTGGGATGTACCGCTGTGCACCTGCGGCAGCGACCGACAACGAACGACCGGAAATCAGGACATAAAACAGCTTTGATTTTATTTGCTGCAAAAACATTTTAAAGTCGAATATTTTTTCTGTCTAGTACTAAAACACAACTGTTCATCGATGTCTATGATTTTCTACCTGTTTGTACATTTAAAGCTACGGCTGTGAGTGATGTGTGAAGCAGCTGTGGCAGAAAGCTGCAGAAGTTTGGCTCTGAATTTCCCGGACTTGCAAGCAGAAGCGTGTGGCAGACAGGCGCTGGCATGCATTCTTCTATTAGCCGCACAAGGAGATGCTCCGTGGTGTTTTTTCCCCCACAGTACTAGTTAAAGTAGTAACTAGGAGAGTATGACTAACTAGTTGTGGAGAAACTATGGGATGCATCGTCATGGCAACAGACCAGACGTCACAATCTGGGCATGTGTGTTCCATTTTTGTCTTTCTTATTTTTCAGACTGGAAGACCTGGATATAGATCTGTAGGGAAAAGAATATAAATGTTCATTTTTTGTATTTTTTTTTTTTAGCCTGGAGAAAAAAAGCCTGTTTTGACTGCAAGACTAAAAAAAAAAAAAATCCACTGAGCGAGTTCTTTTTGGGTGAAGAAAGAGACTGTGCTGCGGCGTCTGGAGGGTTAACTTTCAGTATTCCCAGCCTAAAAGGGGTTTGGGGGCTATGAGATAAAGATGCCGGGGTCGCTGAGTAATGAAGACGAGGGACAGGACGACATGGATTTTGAAGACGATATGCCAGGTGAGGGAACTAGGGGAGGCGGGGTGTCCTTCACATTATTTTTGCGCCGCTACGCCTTGAATGCGGGGAAAAGGGCTTGTCCTGCGTTCCTGAGACCAAAGAGGAGGAGGAGGAGGAAGAGTGGAGCGGTGCAATAAGCAGAGTCATTCCTTTTTCCTTCCTCTTTGACGACCCGGTGTGTTGAAGGTGGTGTTTTTGGATTTGCCTCCGGCTGTCCCTAAACATCCAGCTTGCTTTGGGGGTATCATGGAAATCCAGCTTTGTTTCCTTTCCGAGCTGTTGTAGCTTTCACAGGCTACATGCATTCAGAAGTAAAAAGCTTTCCGCTCTATGAAATAATTAGAAAAACACACAAGTTGTGTCCTGGGAGCGGGTTATTGTCGCTGCAGTGTCAGTTTTATTTGTGCTGATTTCGTCATCGGTGCCTTCGAATAGAAATTGGCTGCAGAGACGCCATCCTGGTCGGGTTTGTTGAAGATGCGCCGCCGACTATGATCCAACTTTATTTCTTTATTTATTTCTGTCGGCTCTGCATGGCCGCAGAGGTGTGAAAGCCACGTGTGGGCTACAATAAACAGCTTGTTCTGTTGCGTTGCGCACTCATGACAATGTCACCAGCACAGTTAGCTTTGGGTCGTGCATTAACCTAAATTACGTCCAACCTAAATTCTTCAGCTGCAGCTCTGCCTAGTCGCATCAAACCTGCTTTCAAGACAGATTCCTGCTGTATTTTCTGTTTTTGCTAAATTAATACTTTGCAGTATGATGATGCAACTTTTTTTTTCTTTTTTTTAGTTTTGTGGTTCATAATACCGTTTACTCTTGCAGAAAATCTCAACTACTCAGTGGTCTTTTGTTTAAAAAACAAAGACTGTGATAGTTTTTAGGGCAAGAGCTTAGTAGTGGTACATGGGGGTGTTCTTTGTTGCTAAACTGTTCTTTGTTGTTGCTGTGCACTACCAGACAGCTTGCTGAAAAACCACTACAGTTTTGCCTCACCTACTACAAAATCTAATTGGGGTCTTTGGAAATATTTGTTTTATTTTTATTTCTTTAGGATATTTCTTTATTTTTGCAAAAATGGACTGCTATAGTGAGGGGCATTGAAATTAGAATAACAGTTATGTTTTAATAACATTATTTAGCAGCATTAATAGTAATAATTGGTTTGCTATTTTTAAGTCAAATCAATTAAGTTCTCTAATATGCTTTTGTTTACATTTTCCATGTACCATGAAAACCAATCAAGTTTATTTGTATATCACATTTCAGCAACAAGGCAGTTCAAAGTGCTTTACGTCATGAAAACATAAAGGCATCATAAACACATCACACAGTCACCCATTGGGAAACCAGTACCAGACATTATTCTGCCAAGTTCCATCATTAGAATCATCAATACACATCAAATATATGGGTCCATGTTTTGGTTATTATGGGTCAAAAGCAACTCTAAGCAGGTGGGATTTTTAGCCTTGATTTAAACAAATTCTGTGTTTCAGCTGTTTAGCTGTTTTCTATGAGTTCGTTCCAGATTTCTCATGCACAGAAGCTGAATTCTGCTTCTCTTGATTAAATTGATACAAATACCTAATTTAGCGACTGTGGCTCTATGGGAAGAGTAGTTGTCTTGTGATCGGAAGGTTGTAGATTCAATTCCAGCTTCCTCCTTCCTCATGTTGATGTGCCCTTGGGCAAGGCACTTAACCCCAAATTGCCTACCGATCTGCGTATCAGTGTGTGAACGTTTGTCAGAGCGAATGGGTGAATGTGACTCTAGTGTAAAGCGCTTTGAGTGGTCAAAAATGATCTGAAAAAGCGCTATAAAAGTTCATTCCATTTAGCTCAAACCAGTGATGTTTCACCATTTTATTCCATTCTGCTTTGAGCATCTCTTTGTTTGAATCTTGAGACAATGCTAAAATAATAAATCTTCCTCTCCTGGTTCTATCTCAGAACACTGTGTTGAAAAGTTGTGTCTATAACAGACTGCGTGAAAAAAAAAACTACGAATGAAAAATTCCAAGAAATATCTGTGCACAAGGACTCCTGTCATTATTGTTACAGACTCAAGGTCAAATAGACTTGAATTACTATATCTCTTATCAACTAAAACTTAATTTGAGACAAGCAATGAACTAAAGACTCCTTTGTGCTATTTTTTTTATATTGTACCATATTAATATTGGGCAAAATAGTATATACCTCCATGTGTATATGTCCATAAATATCTAAAACTGATTGTAATATGTAAAATGCAAGCCTTATAGACAGAGTGTCATGGAGAGGGAGCTGAGTCTAGCCACTGTTACTCTGCACTGGAAGAAGTCAGTTGAGGTGGTTTGAGCGTCTGATCAGGAAGCCTGCAGTTGGTGGCTTTCCCAGACACTTTCCACTGGGAGCAGACGCTGGAGCAGATCCACTGGAGAGACTAAATCTTCCATCATTAGAATGCCTTGATGTCCCCCAGAATAAGCTGAATATACGGCAGATGGACGTATGTGTTTCCATCCGTAGCTGCTACCCCCTTAATCCAATCCTGGATAAACAGAGGATGGATGGATTATCAAAATATTGATGAATGCTTCAATCATTGACAACTGGCATCCTTATAAGCTTGTAATCATGAAGAGACAAAATGATAATAAGAAAGGGAAAAAAATTATATCACTTCTGACTTGCAGGCATACCTTGAGAGAGAACACAGTGACCCAATTGTTGATTGAAGATGCATTTAAAAATAAATATGTACTTGCCTGTGGTAAGCCAGAAGATATCCAAGCAAGGATACAATTTGAAAAAATGCATTTTTGGTACATTAGTTAATAATTTCAAGTCCTGGCTCAATGTCATTCTTTTTGCAAGTTTTTGGACGTCTAAGTACACACCTCATACAACATATACCACAGTGTATATTGCACAAGGCTTGAAAGTTATTCACATTGATTGCAATGTCTTTATTTTGTCATGGAACTATTTTGTCCAGAAAGTACCAAGAATCTAACAGATTTGTAATATCATATGACTATGATGTCATATGATATTACAAATCTGTTATTTTCTTGATAAAACATGCAAAAGACAATCAACTTTGGTCAAATAAGAAAGATTACACTCTGTGTCATAAGCCCAGCACCTTTTTAAAGAGGCATTCTTTCAATTAAAACACAACAGTTTGGGAGTCTGTCTTTGAGGGACTTCATAACCGTAGATGCTGTCCCATCAAGTCTGCATTCATCACAGCACATGGGTTGGCCTCAGTCCCTTTGTGTTGCTCAAGAAGCTTACACTGTCACAGGCTGTTTTGTTATGTTTTCTGCTTTAATTGCTTTGTTCTTTACTAAAATTAAAAGATTATCATGGGCTTTTGTGTGCCTGCAAATGTAATCCTCGGTTGGATAAGGGTCTATTTTTGGATCACTCACTGTGAAGGTTGACACAATTTTTCTTCCTGCTGTGCGTGCACATAGCCGAAGAATAAGAAAATCTTTTTGGGGTGCGTGTGCATTTGCAGATTAGCAGTACCTCGTTTCAGTACTGTTTTTTTCTGTACTTTACGGGACTCATTGAATTTAGATCACATTGTTTCTTATTGCCTTCGTTCTTCCATCAGAATGAGCACTTTAGCTTTTAATAGCATGTTTGTATCTTTGTCTGAATCCTGCAGTCATCCATAAGGAAAGAAGATCTTTACTTTCTAGATTTTTATGGAGCAGGAATGCTGAGCAGCATAAATTGCTGTAGGTGATTGTGCATTAGGGCCAACAGAAAAGGAAATAATGCTATTTCCAGTTCGCTTCAACTTCTTCACTTGGGATTTGTGTGTGAACCTCTTTTTGAATGGGTCAGTATGCTAGCCAAGTCCTTGGAGGAAGGTCAAAAATGTTTCTGTTAACCAATTAAAATTTTTACAGACAGGCGGTTTGGCAAGTAGAGCTTTAGTCATCTTTCTCACTGAAACCGATGCCAGATTTCCCTTGGGAAAGTGACTGAGCAACCTCATCTTCTTCCAACACCTGGCACAGCCTGGTACACTCACCAAACAAAGCATTTTTTGGTCACAGCTTTCTTTCCAGGGCCTTCATGGACCATTAGCTACAGTCAGTGGTCTTTTTATTTGGTACCTGTGTATTGGCTTGATGACAAAGTTCCCAATCATGTAGGAGAAACTCCAAGTATATGCTTCACAGCTGGCATGAGATTTTCTTCTTTTAATGTTGTATTTGGTTTAGGTTTAACCATTCTTCTGTCTTTGTGTAAAGATAATTCAGTTTTAGACTAATCTGCCCAGAGAATATAATTTCAGAAGTCTTGTTCTGCGATCAGTCTTTGGCACTGCGGAGGTGCATTGGAAGCCCAGATTGCTTTGATAGCTGCCTGCAGCTCATCTCCCCTCTTTGGTAGGAACACTGTGGTCATAGAACCAGCTTTTGGTACCTTTGCCAGTGTGTTTAGGTGCCAAGTCCTGCTGGAAAATAAAATCACCATCTCCATACAGCTTTTCAGCAGAGGGAACCATGAAGTGCTTTAATATTTGCTGGTAGACGGAAAGAGCGTTTTGATACATGGAATGTGACATTTGTAGCACGTCTCGTATTCTGTGTGGCGGCTCCTCTGGAATGGATTTTCCTTGACAATCTTCTCAAGACTGCTGTTGTCCCTATTGCTGGTGTACCTTTTCCTACCATGCTCCTTCCTTCCACTAAATTTGTGGCTCAACCCCCTTGTAAAGGGTGTCAATTACTGTCTAATGCACATCTGTCAAGTCAGCTGTTTTCCCCAGGATTGTGTAACCTACTGAACCAGAGTAAGAGAATATTTAAAGACATATTCAATTCAAATGTCAGTACGTTCACTGCTATGCTTGATCATTTTCTATAAATTGTGTAAATCCCATGAAAAACTGTAGACTTAGTACATAAGACAGCAAGGAGCAGCATTTCTCGTTCATTATCTTGGAAACCACTATAACTAAAGCAGTTGCACATACATGCATGTACATGTGCTTTCTAAGATAACTAAACCATGAATGTTAAACTCAAAACGTGACATGGCAGATAAAGGTAAAGTTGATGTTATCCTAACCATATCTAAGTTAGAATAAATTTCTGAGGCAATCAAAAAAACTGGTTTGACCAAGCTGTTATGGGAAATTTAGATCCTTAACAAGAAAAACATACACTAACTGGGTACTTTATATGATGCACTCTGTTAGTACTTGGTTAGATACCAGGAAGCAAAAATTATTGGAAACATTCCTTTTAATTATGTTTACATAATTGTATATAATTGTCAGCTGCATATCCATGATGCATAATCTTTCATTACACAACATCCCAAAGGTCCATTATTGGATTAAAATCTGGTTACTATGGAAGCCACGGAGGTAGAGTGAACTCATTGACTTTCTCAAGAAACCAGTTGAAGATTAACTTTTTTGACATCAAAATTTTTGACAGTTCCATGTGAACGCCACCACTAAAATTGAGAATCAGTTTACAGTGCAGCATTTTGTCTGTTAACGTCCAATATTTTCAGATTCTTTGTTGGTTGTTGTCCAAGTTTCCTATTTTTAGCTCATTGGAGTCATCCAGGAGTGGTTCGATCAACAAGACACCTTCATTTAAACAACTGCTACTCACTGGATATGTTCTCTTTTTCTGTGCTTTCTCTGCAAACCTGACAGATGGCTGTATGTGAAAATCCTGCATCGATAGCTTCTGAAACACACATATCAGCCTATCCTGTACCAACAATCATGCCTCACTTAAGTTACTTAAATCTCCTTTCTTTGTTATTCTGATTCTTGACTTGAACTGCAGCAAGTCTTTTTAATCACCAATATGCCTAAATGAACTGAGTTGTTGCCATGTGATTGGCTGATTAGCAGTTGATATCACCAACAACTTAAGCAGGTCCACCTAATGAAAAGGGTCACAAATTTTGACAAATTTTGACCATTGTATTAAAATATAAAACTTAATCCATGTTTTTTGTTTTCCAGATCTGGGAAATACTAAAACCAAGTTCTATATTTTTCCAGACTTCTCAACACATCTTTGCAACTCGATTAATATTACTGTCACTACTGTTCAGTTTAAGCCACTTATTGTGCTGGATAGGTTACCGGGAAAACACATATCGGCATGCTTAATCATTGATTTGTGGTCAATCATTCATTCATTGTTCTGTCATTGCAAGTACAGTTAAAAAAGTTTCTAGATTTGTAGACTTTGTGATCAGTGTAATCCAAAGCTGTCACCTTACAACGTCTGAGCCATGTCATCAACTGTGCATCTAAGAGAGATGTAAGGCTTGCTGTGTTTCCATCATGTCTTGCCTGGCAGGCACCGAGCACGCATCTGAGACATAAAAGAGCTCCCTGTTTGAGATACTGAATACGTGCACTGCGGGTTTTCCTTTGAATGAAAGAAATATTAAGAAGAAAGAAAGGTGTGTCTAGCAGAGGCATACAGGAGAATTGTAGACACCTCTATCCATTTCGGTTAACGTTTCACCTTTAAATGTTGTCTGGAGACACTGATCACATAAGTTAACAGTAGAGTTTTGGAGACAAATTTAACCTGACTAGCCCAAGATAGCACAGTGGGCTTGACATTGCCTCTGATTAAAGCTTTAAAATCAAAGTACTGCACTTACAGAGTACCTCCTGCTAGCTTTGCTAAGTAGCAGATAAGTGGTGGTTGAGGTTTGTGTGCCTACTACACAGGAATCCCTCCTCCCCAGTCTCACACTCCTGCTACTCAGGGGAGTGGTAGACTGCAGGGCGAGTGTTGGCTGATTGTCTTAGATACATGCGCTGCATACTTGATGCCTTCCGGTCTGTCAGTGTAAGACACAGAAAGAAGGAAGACATGCAGATAGATGGACCAAAAGAGACAGACAGGGAAAGACTGAGAATAGGAATTAGATCTGCTCAAACTCCACAGGGCAGTTACATCCCATGTGAATCTGATGTGTTGTTTGGGGAAGTCTGTCTCCCTTACTTACTCCTCTGTAACCCGCTCTGGCATCACTGAAGTCTGCTGCGCTCAGCAGTCAGCACGTTTGTTCACAGCAGCTGTTAGACTGTACAGCTGACAACCCGCAGCCAGTCGCTTTAGTCCCAGCAAGCAGAAGACATGCACTGTGTACCTCAGTGGTCCTCCTGGGAGTTACCATTTACCGGCAGGCGAGCACTCCATTTATTTGTGTTTTGATGATTAAAGTTGATCTACACTCAGTGATGTGTGAATATGAGACTTATTGTGCCAAATGCCCTGCTGGTCTGATATTGATTAATCATGTTTATTTCAAAACAGACTAATTGTATATTTTAATGACGTGTGTTTCCCAATGTAAAAAAAAATAAATAATAATAATAATAATAGAAAAACATATATAGTGCTATTTGGTTTAACACTAGATAGAATAACGAAACCTTGAAAGAAAGCAAGCTCATTAAAAGATTCAGGTTTTGAAATTGAAGAAATGAAAACCATTACTGAGTTGAAACAATGTTTTACCTACTTAAAACAAACATGATTCTTTGTTTGAAACTCATTTATATGTGTTGCACCTCTTAAGAAAGCTACTTTATTTGAACACAATTTGACCAAGGAAAAAAAAACAACTTACAATTTTATTTGAAACAACAAATTATCAAATTGCCAGCAGGCTTAGGATCTCTTAGCTGTGTCCGATTAATACTCTCCCTGCCAGAACTTTCAGTGTGGCAGATTGCTATGCAATGGCAGATCTGATGTTGTACTACTCATTTTTCTATTTTTAATCTGATGTAATGACAGAATGATGCAATATCAATCAATCAGTCAGTCAGTCAATAGATCAATTAATCAGTCAAGCTTATTTGTTGTTCCAAACACCCTTAATATGGAGATTAAATTCTTCACAGGTTGACTAAATTAGTGACTTTCAAAGACAAGTGGTTGTGGTGGATTTTTTAGACATAATCTATAGTGTACCAGTACTTTTTACATTTTGAAGTCGTCTGTTCTCTTTTGTTTAAAAATCAAAATGTATAGCTTGCCAATGCACAATGTATGTATCAATGGCAATTTGCAGATATGTTATCCACAATTACTCCACACAGTGCATGGTGCTGCATGGCAAAAGACTTATTGTCATGAATGGTGTTGGTCATTTAAGTCTCAGTAGCACTTTGTCCTAGAACATCTTGTCCTGAGAGAGGGTAATCAATACCTTGCAGTATGGGATGGATTTAAAGGAGAACTTGTGAAACAGCTTGTATCAATGGCATCAGGACAAGTATTTTTTTTCTTTTACAGTCTTTCTAACTTTAACTTTGAAACTCTCCAAAAAATTGCAAAAAAAAAAAAACAACAACCTGGTTTTCAGTTTGTGAAATGTGTACCTATTTCGAACATCACAGTTTTTAAAAACTGTTGGTGTTTCAAAAGAAAAGACTACATTTACTTTCTAACTCAATATTAGGGTCAGGTATTTTATTAGTTGCATCAGTCAGAACAACCGAAGGCCGTCATCTAAATTTTTTTTCAGACAATTTGGCAGATATCCAGCAGTCTGACACTTTCCGAGCAGTTTTGTAATCAGTGTCTTTAGGATAGTGCAGAAAATTTGTATGCGGCTGTTTATATTTTTTTCTGATTCATACGAAGTAGCTATAACTTGCCACCACAGAAATGGCTGTGGCACAAGATGATAAATCACACAAGTTGGCTGTCATATTTGTTAATATCAAGCTAGAATGAGAAAACAATTAATATTGAGAACTGCAACAAATTCTTCTCAGCTTTCAAACACTTTTTTTATATGTGCTGCTGGCATCAAATACAAATTGAGCTAAATCTAATAATAAACATTTCTTTGTTTTTCCAATCAATATGTATCTTTTTTCTGTTTTTAAGACTACCAAGTGGGTGAAATAGTTTAATTTGGGGATTTCCATGAATCCATAAGGTGTCTAAATTAATCATTTTTAAAATTCCTTTAGCAAGTTACACCTCGACCACACCAATATCACTAAATCATAGTTAAACCTCCAGCTTAATTATAACTAGAAATTTGGCAGAAGTGTAGTTCATTGAAATGACTTAGTGTTTTTTCACAGATCAAACTTTTAAATTAAAATTTTTGACAAGGTTTATATCGAGGATTGTGGGACTCTTGAAGGTGGGCCTTCCAGAAATCTGATGCTAGACTGCTTTATCCATTAGAAAAAACAGGTTCTTATGTGTTTATGATCACTTTCCTGTTAGCAAGCCATGCTGTATCTGTCACTCTAAGAAAAAAGGATAATTGGAATGTAAAGGAACAACCCAGGAACTACTAGCCTGGTAAAAACCAACCCCTTGTTCTATGCTTTTCTCTAAACAGAGGGTGTGGACCCTCAGCTATTGAGAAACAATTGCTTGCTGGAAGCGTGAATTCTATTGAACTTTTAACTGATTGGATCTGATTACACCCAATCGCTAACATTTGGCTGTGATGTATGTTGTGTGCCAGCTCAATGAAGTTTTTCAGAAATTGTGTGTGCCGTAACAATCACGTGGGGTGTAGGGCCACAACATATTTGCCAGCAATTAAATGTCTTGCTTTTACTTTAGTTGCTTAATATTTGGAAACGTTGCCAACATGGACGGAATGGCTTCATTCACTTCCTTCGTTACCTTTGCCAAACTATAACCAGGGCAGACTACAATTGTAAAACCGCACAGAAAATTTATGTAATTTTTCACAACTCCTTTTGTTTTCTGATTGGCCCGGTTGAACCACAACGGGAGAAATCAATCTTAATGGTAGAAATCCCAGACAGAGCACTGACGGGAGACGAGAATCAAGCTGAACTGTGTAGGAAAGCAGTGGCCAGGCTATGGGACTACCAAAGCTTGTGGCCTCAATGAATTTGAACTTGCTGCACCAGAGGTGTTACTGTCCACAGTGAAAAACATTTTACATAACCATTGACTTTGATGGTGACAAGCAGAAAATTATCACCTTAAAGTTCTGAGTTTTGTTTTTTACCACAAGAAATATTTAACTTACTAAGAAACATTTTACCAATTATGTGAGTCTGTGTAGATATTTAAGCCTATAAATTTGACCCTGTTCTAAATAGAGATAATATATGAAAAATTCAAACTTATGAACCCAATTCTTGTTTTCAAAAATAACAAATTTTTCTTGAAAATATTCCACACTGGAATAAAATAGTCCAAATATTTTTAAAGACCAGCATTAATATAACATTAATGCCTGTGATAAATGTATGTAAACCTCTTTAAGTTGTTTGTATGTCATTTCTTTCAGTCCTTACTTCCACAGATATTTTTCTTTTTAGTCTCTCTTTCATGTCTATTTTTGAACAAAATTAAAAATAACTATTAACAAAAACTATTTCAGTGTATAAGGCATATTTTCTTAAGTATGAACATGAACACATTTTTCTCTGTGTCCAGATGAAGATGACGAAACTGAGCGCAACACTGTTCCCCTCACGGCCCTTGCAAGCTTCTTCTCTGACGATGACTCCCTCAAAAAGCAGAAGAAGAAAAAGCCCAAAAAGATAAAAGAGGGGAAAATACCCAAAGTTAAGAAGAGGAAAAAAGAGGTAAGATCTTGTTCACACACAGCCCCGTCTGTCATCACCTCAAACACAAAGGTTTGCCAGGAATTCTGGCTCAGGCTGTGCGGTCTCATTCTTTGATTCTCACACTATCACAGTTTTGATGCTTTTGCAATTGGATCAGAGTTCTGCTTTGGCTGCTGGACTGCCTCTGTAATCTAAATGAGAGGCAGTGGACTGTTTCGGGCCTAGGGAGGTTGGCAGCAGAGTCACTGTTACTGCCAGTGTAAGCTGCGGCCGCCAAGTGCCAGTTTAGAGTGTGGATTTGTGCCTGTGGTGCTGGTGCTTAAGGCTGGGGCTTTGGGGTCAAAGGGACAACGTTTCAGCCAATATAGCAACTGTAGTCACAGAGCTTTGACAGAGGTGATTTGACATCAAGGCTTATTTTGAATTATATAAAATTTTAATAACATTAACTTGTCCTTAGAATAACTTATTCAACTATAGAGATGCTGTATAAGCCAGCAACCTTCTTAGTGGTAACAAGACAGAGAGAACATCGGTCTAAAAAGTAGACAGATAACACAGAATATCTGGAGACATATTTACATATTTACAAAATAAGGATGAAGGATGAGGTTTTCATGTCAACTTCCTATAGTGTTTATCATAAAATCATGTTTTTCTGTATGCGTGGTACTTAGGATGGAGTAGGAAACAACAATTAGATCAGGAGATTAAAGTTTAAAGCAGCATGGTAAAGCAGTGCACACATTCTCCTGAATGTAACAGCAACTCATCAGGAGTATTGAATGCTCCAGAAACAAATTTGCTACAATTACATCACAAATCCTGTTCACAGTTGGTCTTGGAAGACAAGCATTGAGTATAACAGTGGTGTCACATTCAGGAATATTGGAGAAAGTACCAAAAATAGTTATTTTTGTAACTTTAGATAGTGTTGTGTCTAGAGAAAACTGGCAATTTATCCAATTGACTTGATTCATACCAGATGGCAAATAGCACATGTGGTCCAAATTAGGAGTGTTCTTTCCTTCAGTAAAGTGCTCAAACATTTTATCTCTAGTTAGGAAAGATGTGGATCAGTGGGCTAGACAAAGGAAAACACGACTGTAATAGTGAAATGGCAAAGTAAGGATTTTTCTTCTTTTCTTCAATTGATGGCAAATGCCACAATGCCACATTTTCTGTACGCCCTTGTCCCTAGTGGGGGCGGAAGGGTTGCTGGTGCCTATCTCCAGCTAATGTTCCGGGCGAGAGGCGGGGTACACACTGGACAGGTCGCTAGTCTACCGCAAGGCAACACAGAGACAGACAGGACAAACAACCATGCACACACACTCACACCTAGGGAGAATTTGGAGAGGCCAATTAACCTGACAGTCATGTTTTTGGACTGTGGGAGGAAGCCGGAGTACCAGGAGAGAACCCACGCATGTACAGGGAGAACATGCAAATTCCGTGCAGAAAGACCCCAGGCCGGGAATCGAACCCAGCACCTTCTTGCTGCAAGGCAACAGCTCTACCACTGTGCAGCCCATGCCACAATCATTTAATTTCACATCTAAATTAGCTAATCTGTGACCTAAACTCAACATGTACCTTAAAGTCGTGTTTTGCTGACTGGTGTGCATAGGTGGAAACATTGTTTTCAACCCCTTTAAGTTTTGAAATTAAATGCCCAGCAGCTCATGTATGTAAAAGTATTATCAGTACTCTTAGAACTCAATGTAAATCAAGCCAAGGCCAGATGACAAAATACAATTAAGCTACTCTTCTGTCACAGGACGAGATCCACAAATGCACAGAACATTCACAAATGCACAGAACAAGACCCACATATGCACAGGACGAGATTTACACTTGTATATCTTAATTTACAGGCTCCTTCTGGCCTGTGAGTTGGGCTGCATTTGTGTGTGAATTTTGAGACTCCCCTGACGTCTCAAAATTCACAAATGTCTTTTTTTTTTTTTTTTTATAAATTGTCTATCTGATTGGGTGATCAGCAACCAGTCAGATAGCTTCCTTGTTTCAGCCAATCATATTAGCGGACCGCCACGTTGGGGTAACCTGTGTTTCAGCCAATCACATTAACCCATTCCAGCAGCGCTGTCGCCATGACAAGGCACCAGCACTATAGACCTCAACCTGGCTTCTGGAAGCGACAGAGGAGAGGTAAGTGAGATATCTAATATATTAGCTATTTATCTCGATGTTATCGTTATTAATGTTAATCGATTTAATTGTGCAACTATCATCAGCACACCTAACTCCTATATTAGCGGATCAGCAGAGCTCTCGTGAGTAATCTGTGCTACCGAGCTATGCTAGTACTTATGCATGCTAATAGCATCAGGCTTGAGTCTTTCTTATACAGTTGAACTTCTTGTGATTAAAGTAACTATTTAAACGTCTGGGTTTGTTGTCCCAAGGTAGCAGCTCCGGCTTTTGGGCCATTATTTGCGTGGAAGCTGTTCGAGACCAAGATAATAATTTCCTTTGTATATTATGAATTGTTATAAAGACCTGGCCCTTAAATGATAAATTATAGCAATGTAATAATTCACTGAAGTCATGCTTTTCCGAAACACAAAGTGATTTTTTTAACTTATCATACAAAGCTGAATATGCGAAAATATGTATCCATCAGTGACGTGCGGTGAGGTTCATAGCCGGTGAGGCACTCAGATTTACAAATATAGACCCCCTGCATGTTATTATTTACGTCAGAAAATTTCGCGCATGCGGACAACGCTGGAGGGCAAAAAGACTATTCTTCTACATGTCGTGCATAGCCGCGCTGCCGCGGTAGAATAATTCCGTTAACGCAGTAAAACTTGGACATTTAGATATTAATGTCGTGCTGTGCGCGACCGCAAAGGGAAAGTCCGTTAAAGTACAACTCAAAACCACGTCTTTCTCGCTCCCTGTATCAGGGCAGCTACGCGCAGACTCGTTGCCATAGCAACTGACTACAACGCCACCAAAAAAAAAAATACTCAAACATTTCCCACACAAAGAGCAGAACATTCAGTCTGTTGCTGTAGTATGGTTTTAGGCTTAAAGTTTATTTTGCGATTATTAAGTTATTGATGTGGTAAGAGGAGAAAACTATAAATATATCGCTGCACTTGACTTTACTGTATGCCTACAAACTACAGGGTGAAAATAGCAATATTGTGGAAATCAGCAGGAAAAGACGTAAAAGTAATTTGAGTGTTGTTTTATTCTCAGTGTCTTCCAACCAAAACCAAACATAGAATGAAAGACAACCGTTCGTGTCTTCTCTCCTTCTCCCCTTCACAATAAGCATACATTCGGGTGTGAAATATATACATTGTATCCGCCACAATATAAATGATTTTATCATTATACGTTATTTTTCCATGATGACAGGTGAGGCTCTGCTTCACCTGCCTCCCCTGACCGCACGTCACTGGTATCCATCTCCAAAATACACATTGATGTGCGTTTCTTTAATTTTATTATTAGCGGGAGCTGACCTTTACTGTTTTATTGTCAATCGGTGATGTTTCGTCTCTGCTCTGCGGTGACATTCTGAGTCTTTGAAATAAGCAGTAATGCCCAGCTCTCAATTCATACATTGTTTATGTAATATTTTATCTAATTCTTTACATGAAGGAGCGATCCAGACATCGATGCTGACGCTTCGGTTCTTTTTAATGGTAACCTAGACAATAGAACCTAACATCGCAACCTTACATGTGCGCATGCGCTGGTCGGAATTAGCTTTTTTTTTTTCTTTACGTGCCTGCATATGTAACTCGACAGCAGCTGCACGTTGTATTCAAAGTCTTAACAGCCAGGTAGTGCTTTTTAAAATTCCTTTGTAAAACGTAAATGGCAAGTCCGCTCAGTGATCTAGTGGATTGGACATCACGTGACTTACTGTGCGAGCCGTGGCAGTGCGCCACATGCGCTGTTGCTTTACTTTGAGTCGGGAATATCGGTAGTCGGGGAAATGACACAATCAAGCAAAGAATCTGAGAAGGGGACGCAATGTTTTGATATTGATTGTCAACACTAGGACAGCAAGATAACGAGGTCCAAGGGGATCACATTTCACAGGTCAGTAAAAAGCTTTAATTAAAAAGTATATAAAGAAAGTGGAGAGTAGGTTAGCTATGCTAGCTTAACTTTCATCACCTTACCATGAACTCTTGTTGCGCAATTCGGAGTATTTCCTTTCCGTTAACACAAAAACAAGGCGACCCACATACATTTTCTGACAGATAATCAGAAGTGCTGTTGTTTAAGTTAGCTAATCAACCACTGCTAGTGTTCAGTCATCACTTCCCAATGATGCAAAATGGAAATTCAAAAACATAAATCTGCAACGGACAGAATGTTCTGGTTGGTGTATGTACGTCCGTTTTTGTGTGGGAAATGTTTTTGTGGTATTTTTTAGTGTTAAAGTCCTGATGCACTTGAACGTAATCTCTGCTCTGCGCTCCAGGGGTTGTTGTTTATTGGTTGCCATGGCAACGAGAATGCGTATAACGTTATGCTGACAGACTGAGAAAAAAAATAATACATTCTCCCGTTTTTCTACATTTTTCCCAGGACAAATTGCAGCATTTGTTCGTAGAACGTGGCAATATTCAGAGCAATCATCAAATAGCATGAAATATTTTATAAAGCATGAAGAGTCAAAGTTTGTTAAATTTTAAATCATGGCTCCTATTAAGTAAAATTAAATTATGGGCCATTATAAAGAGAAATTTGCTTTGTTCTCCCTTGTTTCTAGAACTGCCAGAAACAAAACCATATATTTATTAGCTGAGAGAATTTATATTTTACATATCCAAACATCAGCATCTCAGCTTTAAGGCACATTTTATAGAGTCCAGTAATATCGATGGTAACTATTCACCAACTGCCCCAGCCAGACCCAAAAAAGTTGTTGCGTCTTAATTATTTGCTATATTAAAGACCCATCATATCTCATCTGCTGTGTGTGAGTCAGCAGGACAAAAGGTTTTGCCAACCAACTGAGGGACAGCTGTGGAGTCAGAATCACATAATTGAGAAATACAAAGATTGCATTGATAAGGATCCATTGGGTTTACACAGAAGTTACTTATGCTGCTTTTGAAATGTTTAATAACATTTTGATTGTTATAGAATCTCATGTTGTCGATGTTTGTTGCATTTGATAAAATCAGACGACAAAAGGCAACTATGTGATAATTCTTCACAAAAAATATTAGTGAATTGTGAAACTGTTTTCAACAGGGAAGCATTGAGCAAATACAGGCTGATTCCATAAATTAGAATATGACTGAAAAGCTCCTTTGTCAGCAGTTCCATCACCAAGTGAAAGACATTATGTAGATTAATTAGATTACTTCCGTTTTAACATACTTATATTTCGTAGTATGTTTAATACCTGCTAAAAGATTATTTTCGAAAGGTGCTATTAATCTGACAAGCCTGATCAGGGCATATATCCTAATTTATTGAATAAGATTGTCTGGCATTCACTATTCTTAGCACTAGAAACAGAAAAGGCCTTCCAGTAACTGTGGGTTACTGGAAGCCCCCCACCCCAACTCCTCTTCGTTCCCACCAACTTGCAACACAAAGTTACACCCTTGGGTTTTAGTATAACCCCACTAACTAGAACCAGCATCAATACATATTAAATATGAATATATTACAGTTTATATTTCATAGTATTTAAAAAAAAACTTTCATCATTATAAACTAGGAGGTAAAGACTACAGGCACTTCACTTTTATTACTAGACTGCACCAGCACTGTTATTTTGAAGTGCAGCAAATTGATCTGTCTTATATTTGAAAGCCATGTTTAAACAGCAAGTATTGATGATGTAATCTTTACTGGATTATCTCAGTCTCAAAACTAGATTTGTCTAAGTATATATATGAATTTGAGACAATTATTACTTCAGATTTTTTTTGAAAGATCTACTTCTGAATAAATTTTTGTGGATTAATTAGTACAATTTTTCTCTTGCATACTGTCACCAGATGTGCTGTTGATGAAGGTGCTTCTTCAAATTGAAGCTCCCAGCTGCTTCCAGACCTGCAGGACTTTCACCAGGACTTGGTGATGACTCTGAACTCCAGACGTTTTGGTTTGGAATGTCACATGTTGTGTAGGGTCACGTGTCATTCCAGTCAGTCTCTCTTCTGAAATAAAACCACTTAAAAATTCATTACTTCTGAAGCTCATTGATTCTCAGGCATTACCTGCATCTGCTGAGTCAGGAAAATGACTTCCTGTTTTTAATTTGTTAAGTTTCTGAATATGGGTGCTGGTTCTGTGGCTTTTTTAAAATTCCTCATCCTAAACTCCAGACCTCGGGGGCCGGCGTCCTGCGACTTGTCCTCATCACTTGACTCAGGTGTGTTGAAGCAGAGACACATCTAAAAGTTGCAGGACAACGGCCCTCAAGGCCTGGATTTGAGGATCATTGGGCTAGCTGGTAGTTTACTTTTCAAATCAAATCAAATCAAATTTTATTTGTATAGCACAGTTCAGTAGCAGGACATTTCAAAGTGCTTTACGTCATAACAAACATAAAAACAGAGAGTCATGTTTTGATTGTTTGAATCAACAATCAAAACATTACATTAAGTCAAGTGCCATCATTAAATTCATAATTGTTTATGTTTCAAATACAACTCTAAACAGGTGGGTTTTTAGTCGAGATTTAAAGGCATTCAGTGTTTCAGCTGTTTTACAGTTTTCTGGAAGTTTGTTCCAAATTTGTGGTGCATAGAAGCTGAATGTTTCTTCTTCTCATTTGGTACTGGTTCTGGGGATTCAGAGCAGACCAGAACCAGAAGACCTGAAGGTCTTCTGGTTCACCTTCTAGACAGAAGGTTGGTACAACAACAGCAGATCTTTAATGTATTGTGGTGCTAAACCATTCAGTGATTTATAAACTAACATTTTAAAGTCTATTCTCTGAGCTACAGGGAACCAGTGGAGGGACTTTAAAACTGGGGTTATGTGCTCTATCTTCCTGGTTTTAGTGAGAATGCGAGCAGCAGCATTCTGGACTTTTGTGAATCATCATCTGCAACAAGCTTGAATTACATGAAGCCCATCTCTGTCCTACTCAGTGTCACTGTTTGGATAGAGCTGTGGCCTGATAAAGAAGGCTGGTTCTGTTCTGGGACAACTGGAACCTCTGGAGACAATGGTGCGAAGAAGGATTCTTTATAAATTCAAGACAGTTATGGACAACCCTGAGCATTCTCTTCATGAGACTGTCTGAGAAAACAGTGTCTTCAGTCAGGGGCTTCTTCAGATTCGCCATAATACAGACTGCACCAGAGATCTTTCCTGCCAACAGCCATCACCATCTACAATAACTCTTTAAAGAATCTGAATTAATGAGCTACAACATAATTTAATTTCCCTTTGTGATAAAGTATTTTTGAATTTCAAAGTATTACCGCAACCTTTTTACAGTACTTTCTTCTAAATATTAGTGTGCACACCAGCTTTGTGATCCCAGTCTAATAAGATGTCTGCATAGTGTATTGCTAAATTAGCCAGGTTTAGTAAAAATGTACAATTGTTATTACCTTAAAAAGCATGAAAGTTGGTACAGTTGTAAAAGCAGGCACTTTTTCTGATTTCCCTGGTTGATATAGCCATTTGTTTAAAATTAATGTTTAAAATACAGGAGTTAACCCAACGTGGGGGTCCGCTCATATGATTGGCTGAAACAAGGAAGCTATCTGATTGGTTGCTGATCACCCAATCAGATAGACCATTTATTAAAAAAAAAAGACATTTGTGAACTTTGAGATGTCAGGGGAGTCTCAAAATTCACACACAAATGCAGCGCAACTCACAGGCCAGAAGGAGCCTGTAAATTAAGATATACAAGTGTGAATCTTGTTCTTTGCATTTGTGGATCTCGTCCTGTGCATTTGTGGATCTTGTTCTTTGCATTTCTGAATCTTTTGCATTTGTGAATCTTAGTCTGTGCATTTGTGAATTATGAGACAGTTTTAGCTCCACAGTAGCACAGACTAATCAGATATGAAATAATAGGAGCCAAAGCGGACATGGTGTAGTGTTATCCTCTTGTTCCAGAACTTCATCTTGATAATTCCTCTATTTCCTCATTCATCATTATCTCTTTTCTTGTGATTGCTAGTTTCTAATAGCTCAAAAATGTAACTTCACCTCAAAAGTATATTTGCAACATCACCCTGGTAGCAGTGTCTAGCTGTGCCTCTGTTCTGTATGTCCTCCAGAAGAACACCTCATAGGAGTTTTTGTGCAGCAGTCTTCCACCCTGGCTAACTCTGTTAGGAAAACTGCTGTCATTTTCTCACAGCACACCACCTAAAATGTGCATGGCTTTACCAATAAACATGTCAAAACCCCCCAAAAGACTGGTGAAATGTTCAACATTACAAAGAGTAATAATTTAATCCCTAAATTATGCATTGTGCATAAGTCAGGATCTAAACAAGTTGTTTTGCACCTCCTTGGTTTTCTAAACACAAAACCTCAGTAATTACAGTAATTCAGTGTAATCTCAGTGTTTTCTGCCCCTGCATTGGCAGCGGCATTCACAGCACCAGTGTCATGGCCAGGATGTTCCCCAGTGTTGAGCTGGAGCTGCCAGCAGCGCTGCGAGGAGCTTGACTGGCCAGGCTGCCACCCGGCCCTTTGGCTCTTTATGGCGAACTCTGAGTTCCGCTGGGTCTCACTGGGCTAATGAGGAGGGGAGACTCCCTCTGATTCTCTCTGTTGCAACCTCCATGGAACAGACTCTGGTATTCTCCTCTTTTTCACAAATATCTTTCTCTCTTTTTTTCTTTCCATTTCCTTTCTGTCTTCGTCTCCTGTCGTCTCTGAGTGGTTGCTGCCACTGTAATTCTCTCCCAATCGCTCCCCAAAGGTTGGTGTCAGACAGGGTCTAAAAGTCAATTGGGGTCAGAAACTGTCAGTGGCACATTCCAGTCTGAGGTTAGGGCTGCTGGTGGGAGGAATAAAAGCTCGAGAGAGCCGCAGTATATTTGCTTCCCCTTTTCTCATCTGCAAGGAAAAAAAACAGATGAAAGGAAATTAGGGTTTCTGGTTTTACTTTTTTCCCTTGGATTGTGAGTCAACAAAGAGCTGCTCTGATTTCAGGGAAGAAAAGAGGCGGCCATTGTTTTACAACCCTAAAATCCCTCACAGCAGTGATATTGTCATAAATTCTTATTGAGCTAGATTTTATAAAAAACCTACATCTTCATTTATTTGATATTTACCACAGCATCCGCTCCAGTCCCCCCGGGGCAGCAGCATTAAGGGAAAGCCGCTAATTTGATTAGCTTATCAGCACTTATCTGATTTTCTCACCCTTTGAAAGTAGAGGCAGCCACTTTACTGCTGTGCCGGAGAATTATCTCTTCATCTATGATATGTGTTTAACATTGAACTCTGGGCCACCACCAGGTTGTTGCAGTTCCAGTTCCAGCTTGTCCTTGTGGCTGCTCACAGTGGCAGTTCTGCTTCTTTGCTTTTTCCACCTCCACCTCCATCTCCACCCCCATCCCCCATCCACAATCTTCAATTTGCTCTTTCTTCTCTCACTCGCTCTCTCTCTCTCTCTCTCTCCATCTTCTTATGCATAAATGAGATTTGTCTAGACGGGTGCTGAAGCACGGGCTTCGCAACCACAGGCCTCTGCATAACAAGCTCGTTATGCAAACGTGTCTGATTGGATGGCGCCGTTCCATTGGCTGCCACTGTGATAGAGTGTGTGTTTGTGAGTTTGTGTGTGCTTGGTGGTGGGGGGGAGGTGGATGAGTTGTGTGATAGAAAAAAAGAAGAGTGAGGGAGGAAAAAGAACCAGGGAGAAGTTAGGATATAGACTGAGAGAGAATTTAAAGGAGTGGATGGCGTGAGGGAGGAGAAAACTATAAGATGTAAAGAAGAGAAAGTGGGAAGAAGATGAAGAGAAGTAGTGGGGAGACGAGGGGGGGGGCAAAATCTAGAAAGAAAGAGAGAGAGCCAGACACTGCTCAGATTCGGTCACCATGGCAACACAGCCAGGCTGCTGGTAGGGTTGGCGGGCGCTGCAGCAACGTGAGCCTTACCACTGCGCTACAGAGCAAAACGCCTGCAAGTCTCTCCGTGGAGCCAGGCAGGCCTGCAGAGCAACAGGCAGCGAACTGCACAAAGCCTCTGCGCACTCGTTTTACTCCACTTCTGGTGGACGCACATGTTCAGTAAGGCATGTTGCTTTGTCATACGTTCCATGCAACTGCGAAACATTGGAAAAGGGAATATTAAAATGACACGTCTACAAACTGATTGTAAATTTTGGAAACATCTGCAGCCCATAAAATAAAAATAATTAATAGGGTTTGACACAAACAAGGAGAGAAACGGCTCTCACTTTTTCACATGCGCACAGCAGAAGGAACCTCCAGTGAATTTCCCACTCTCTTGATCACACAAACAACACCTGTTAACTGTTAAGCCCATATAGCCCTCCAGATGTCCCAAATTAAACAGGCAGGGCACAGCTGAGTTTTTGATTAGCAGCATAGCAAAAGGTGTTCTGTTTCTTGGTTTCGATTAATAGTCAGCTCTTTAAGAGGATGCAAAATGCATGCAGCATAACTTATGAACTCTGTTTTAATTGTTAACGTGGATTCACATGCAGTAGATCTGTTATATTATGAAATGTATGGCAGCCGGGACTTCTTCCTTTTAAGATAGACATAATATTCCTCCAAAGTCACCTTCAACAAGTAATATCATTCAAGCATCAGTACAATAAAAAAAAACTGTGGCATTAGCATATAAAGTGATAAACCTGTTCAGAAGTGGTGGTGGTATAAAGAGAGAACGTTGTCTCTGAAATAACGAGTTTATTCCTCAAAGCATTTATAGCTAAGCTTATCATTACAAAATAACAACTTAAAACAATCTAGACTGGGATCAGTCTAGACTAAGGTAAGATAAATGAGTTCAGTCTTATTGTATTTAAGCTTAATTATTTGAGTTTGACTGTAGCACCCATGGGATTACCAATGAATTTATTGCATTCTGCAGTGACGTGCAGATAGGTGTGATGACAGTATTAAGAATTGGGATGAGAGTTCAAAGCTCACACCAAATCTGTTGGTACCTCTCAGCTATTGAACATACCCATGTCTGATTGTAAAACTGTTTTTCTTTTCGTCTTCATGGTGATTTGTAAATAATTTGATGTGTCTCTGCCACCTTGTCATAGCTACATTGCATTATAACCAAGTTCTCATCCAACTAAGGCAAGATCAAAAAGGAAAAAAAAAAGCTTGATTGTAATTATAAAATAAAATAATAAATATGCATTTTTCTTTGGGGAAAAAATGGCTTTGGAAAAATCATGGTCATTCACATCCTTGTTATCTGTAGAATTAGATGTAATGAACCTATGAAGTGTGCATATTTAAGCATATTTGGTGTCTTTGACTATACCCCAGGGAGGAATACAGCCAAGACTTGACAGTGACCTCGAGGAGATTTCAGAGGTAGAGGAGGAACATGAACGGCCAGAAATTGGCTCTGAGAGCGAAAGTAGTGCATATGGCCCCACCAAAAAAAAAAAGAAAAAACCCAGGGAGAAAAAAGAAAGGAAGCCCAGGAAGAAGAAGAGAGATGAGGAGGACGATGATGATGACGATGATGATGGTAACATGAAAGTAAGTCCACAGTAACAAGTCTAATGTACAAGTAGATTGCATTTTCTATTTCATGCCTATAAATCTAAAATATTCTCAGTCCTGATAGGTTATCCTTGATATACATTTTATACCTTGTATATTGTACAAATACAGCTGACAGAACATGGCATACTTCAGAATACGTGGAACCTCCTGTGGAAACTCTGTCTTCTGACTTCAGCTGATTTTTTTTCAGTAAAAAAAGTGACTGCATGTTTAAACAAAGAGACACATCAGATTTCAGTGACAGTAAAAGTACATTTTTAATAAAGCTATAGTTATCTGAAAGATTAGGACACTTGCTTGGGTTTCCAGAACTCCGGACAATTTTACAGACAGTAAAAAGGTTGACTTAAAATTATTTTGAGACCTCCTTAAAGTCCCTGTCCATACGCATAACCTACTGCAATCTTCTTTATGAACAAATTAACTCTCACCTCAACAGCACTCCATCCTTCAAAAAGCAGTATGATGTGGCTTTGTGTAATTTTAACTATTTTAGGAGGGAATGACAATTTTTCCATTTTACATAAGGTTTTAAAAAGTATTTTCATCTCTGTTACTGCATATTTAATTTACTGGAATATTTCTAAATTGACATTACATTTTGTCTAAATATTTTTCTTACAATTTGTTCTTTATCTTATAAGATCCCTTTGCATTTCCAACCATTTGAAAATATTCTGCACGTCATGTTTTTCAAACACTTAAAGTACAATATCTTATTGGATCTACGGTTCTCCAAACCATTCTATTATCTAACAGTGAGTCTTTCAAAGCAGAAAGCTAATTGCACTGAAATCAGACCACATTGATCATCTCCATAAAAGTAAAGACTTCAAATAAAATAATGTTTTGTTGTTTAGTAATAAACACATTGTGCCTCTTGTCTTTGCTCCACTAGGAACCCAAATCCTCCAGCCAGCTAATGCAAGAATGGGGTCTTGAGGATGTTCAGTATGGGTTCACGGAGGACGACTACAAAACAATCACCAATTACAAGGCTTTCAGCCAGTTCCTCAGGCAAGCATCTACAATCCTTTGTATTATTTTTGTCTTTGTTAAACTGCTTTGTTTTCTTTCAATTCCAGTTGTTTGACAGAGTTCCCAGCTTAGAGCCTTCCACAACACTCCTCAGTTAGACCAGAGTGCAGCGTGACAAGCCAACACTGCTCTTTTTGTTTGAGCTGGAAAGCTCGGCTGTTGTTATAAAGAGTCTGTCTCACCTGGGGCTGTCTGGCTCGACTAAGCCTCTGCTCTGACAAAGTGGAGCATGAGCTCCTGCGGTGCCCCCTGTGTGTAGTCAGCTGCTCGTTGGATGCCTGTGACAGCCGGGAGGCTTTGGGACTCAGTGCTCTGACCCACTATCTTTTACAGGCCAGCCTGCCAAACCTCAAGCTGTTGCCCGACAAATCTAACACATGACACACTCAAACCAAGGAATAGAAAATAAAACTTAAAGGGCAATGGGGTGTCAGTAAATCAGGACCCAGTTCCCTCCAGTGCTGAGAGAGAAGGAAATTACACCAGCTGAAATGAAATGTGACATAATAAAGCTGTTGTTGTTGTCTCCTCTCCCTGTGGTTACGGCCAGGCCCCTCATTGCCAAGAAGAATCCGAAGATTCCCATGTCAAAGATGATGACTGTGTTGGGAGCCAAGTGGCGTGAGTTCAGTGCCAACAACCCGTTCAAAGGGGCATCTGCCACCGCTGTGGCCGCTGCGGTGGCCGCTGCAGTGGAAACGGTTACTGTAGCTCAGCCAACATCTGTCAGCAGCAGCCAGCTGAGCTCTCAGCAGGGCACGTTAAAAAAAGCCAAAACCAAAGAAGGAAAAGGTAAGATCATCTGAAGTGTGACACTTATCATGTGTCACACTTTACAACAACCCTATTTTATATCAAGGTTGTTGTAAAGAATTATTTTAGTAACTAAGTAATCTATCAATTTTTCTGATAATTAATTAGGGAGCAGTCAAATAACAATTTTGGTCAAATAAAATGATGGTAAATGCTGCCATAAGAACAGTATTAATATTGGATATCAATTTTCTATTTATCACTATGTTATACTAATAGTTCTTAGCAGTCATCAACAACCCATAGGAGGAAGTCAGAGCGTTGTGCAACACAAATAATCATCTGGCTGGAACTCAATGCGCTAAATAGTAAAATACATAAAAACATAATTTAAATAAGCTTAAAGGTACACAATTACATTAAGGATTTGTAATAATTGAGGTACTCAAGTCATTCTACTTTATATTGACTTATGTTATCGTTGATATTAAAATTACATTCAAGTATAATAAAAAAACTCTAAAGCAGAATGAATGCATAAGGGGACAGCTACATTTTCATGGCACTATACTGTATGTTCTGCCTTAGGGCCAGGAGTTAGAAAGAAAAGCAAGACCTTAAAAGAAGTGAAGAAGAAGCCCAAGCCGAAGAAGACCAAATCAAAAACTGGTCAAAGTGGGAAGAAGAAGAAAGCATCCTCTGTACGTGTTATTTTACCTTGTGTTCACCTTTCCAGCTTCTAAACCCAACATTTTTCCTTTAAATAAAAGTGAGAAGACTTTGTGTTGCTCCAAGCTCTTTAGTTTGTGTATTTTGGTGCGCTTGATTTTCCAGAGCGAGGAGGACTTTCTGGAGGAGTCAGACTTTGATGACATCAGTATCCACAGTGCCTCTGTGCTTTCTGATATCTCTGGGGCCACAAAGAAAAAGGCCCGACGTGGGCGGAAAAAAAGGAAAAGTATGTTTACAGTTTATTCTTTCAGAGCACTGTAGTTTATTTTCCCCTCTAAAATTTGACTGAAATCCCTACCGAACCAGACTATTTGATTTTCTGTAATGAGGTAATTAAAATGTACTTTTTTAAAGCTTTACTTATTGTGTGAAATCTTATTAGGATTTTATCCAGCCATTGATTTTCCTATACACATGGAGTTTGTCCATTTACTGTAGGTGTTCAAGATTATATGATTTTTTTTCCTGTGGTATTCTGCAAATATCTGGTAGAGAATCAAAACACTATGACTCTCTATATGTTAGACCCAGTCATATTGTTTCAATTATTCTTTTAAATATGGCAGAGGAGGACGGCGATGGCTATGAGACTGACCACCAGGACTACTGTGAGGTTTGCCAGCAGGGAGGAGAAATTATCCTCTGTGACACTTGTCCAAGAGCATACCACCTTGTCTGTCTGGACCCCGAGCTGGAAAAGGCACCTGAGGGAAAATGGAGCTGTCCACACTGTGTAAGTAGAGCCATTATGTCAAATTAACACAATATTTCAGTAGGAACATGATAATTAATCAAGTTTCTGCTTAATTTGATAGGTATATTATGCAGTAGTACAGGGCTAAATCAACATTAAAAAGCCATGTATAACAAAATACTTATGGTGTCATCTTCTGAAAAACTAGATTTCACCTTTCTATTGCCTACGAACAATCAGAATTTTCATATTCAAAGTCATACTTATGAGACACAATGTGAAAATTATAATGTAGTTCAGGATGAGATTAAAGGTCATCATTTCCTGCTATGCTGGACGCTACTCGCTTGACCCACATGCAGAACACAAACAGGAGATGAGAAATCAGATAAATAAAGTTTATTTTATGAACAGAACAATGTTTGGTGAAATGTGTGAGTAAATCCTGGGACCACTGGATCCGGATCATCAGCGATCTGAGAGCTGGGGAGATGAGAGGTAAGTGGTTGTAAAAATGAAACGGAAACGAGTTCAGGAACGGGCTTACAGAGTGTGAAGAGGTGAATCCGCCAGGGGGGAGAGGTTGGGATGCTGGAGCCTGGGTTGCTTGCGAGAGTGGGAGGTACGGTCCGGGTTCCGATGGCGGAAGGAGTTTGAGGTAGCCGATGGAAGGCACGTTGGAGGGTGGGCAGGTGGTCGGACAATCAGTGGATCGAGGAGCGGATCTTCTCCAGTCACAGATGAGGTTCCGGATGAATTATCAGCAGAGGTTCTTGGATGTGGATCTGATTATCTTGGGCAACACAATGGGGTTACACCAGCTGAAATGAAATGTGACACGAGAGGAAACCATAATAGGTAAAACACTCAGGCGCTGGAGAATTGGCCGCCCGCTCTTCTATGCTGGCGTTGATGAGGCCAATAACGCACAGGTGCGCTGGGACCACCCTCCACCAGATAGCAACCTAATGGCTCCTCCTGGTGGAAAAAACAGCTCCCAACAAGACCAAAAACTCCAGCACCCAACATTTCCACTCTCAAACTCATATTTGTGAAATCATTAGTTATGTTTTTGAGATTCAAATAATAATTTTGATTTATGAAGCCAAAAATATAACTAAAAATTTCATCATTGTGAATTTCATCATTGTGATGGAACTATTGATCTGTTTTCTATACTTTAGAATATCACAGTTAAGACATAATGTGTGCTTCTTTGTCTTTAGTGTGCTTGTTTCCTTTGTAAGTGATGCTATGGGCCTGGACCTTTTCTTTGTAATGCATGCAATTATGCATTCTGAAAACTGGTTTTACACATCTTTACCAAGCATGCTGAAAAGCATGGAGGGGGCTGTAGGTTTTTATCTGAGGCTGCTGCTGCTCTACTTTTTGATTTTTGCTAAATAAATGGAAAGAATTTGGAGTAAAACTACTTTTTCAGAGAAAGTTTAATGCTCCAACTGCTTTTCCACTGTGCTCTTAATAATATATAAATTCCTACAGATTGTCCTCTAAGTGCCTTTCATAATTTTTTAAAGTTATATTTAAATAAGCTATTGACTTTTGTGATGGTCAGGAGAAGGAGGGAATACAATGGGAGGCCAAAGACGAAGAGGAGGAGGAGGAGGAGCCAGCAGGTGAGGAAGAGGATGACCATATGGAGTTCTGCAGAGTTTGCAAGGATGGAGGGGAACTTCTGTGTTGTGACACCTGTCCATCATCCTACCACATCCATTGCCTCAATCCACCTCTACCTGAGATCCCAAACGGGGAGTGGTTGTGTCCTCGCTGCATGGTGAGTTCCTTTACATTATGTACACCATAACTTATCACTTGGAGCAAAATTAAATAACAATACACTTGCCATTTAAAGTTGTGCCAATTCTGTTGTTTGATTTTGTCAAAGCAGAATGCATGCACTGCTCTGGAAATTGTATTTGTTGTTATATTTTAACCCTTTCATGCATAGTGGTCGCTACAGTGGACAGCTATCTAAAAGTCATTTTCTTGTGCTTCTTGTGGATTTTTATGTTATAAATGCACACAGACCACTGAAGTGGACACTAGTGCATCATAAAATACACTATCAACTACTGGCCATCAGCTGCAAATGCAAGAAATGATTTTTGTTAGATCCAATGTGGCTGACAGACAAAAAAGCACCCGGTCCCTCCTTCTACTGTAGACGACTCTTGCAGGTAAAAAAAAATATTGTGACATCAGATAACCCCTAAACAACAATACTACTGATGTATTTTTCAAATAACAACATTGTATTTTTAGAAAATTATAATTTATCACCTAAAAAAAATAAAGAAAAAAAAATATTTTTACAAAATCTTTTTTTACTACCTTTTTTATGGCTTAAGAAAATAAAAATAAAAAATTGGAAAAAAATCCTGACACAGAGGATCATAATTTATGCATGAAAGGGTTAACTTTGGTTTGTTTTAAAAATGTTTTTGTATTTTTTTTTGTTTATAAGGTTATAATTTCTTTTTGACAAATTAGTGCAGCTGTAGTTAAAAACAGATGTGCAAATACATTGTAAAACAAGTACAGAATTTTTTCTTTCATCGCTTTTTGAACAGTAGATCAAATTAAATGTTTTCTGATGTTGCCTGTTTAGTATTACCAGATTGATTTCTATTTACTACATGCCAGAATAGTGAACATGATCATATTTAATTTTACATTTCTTTAGTATTTGGCTGAATTACATTTTGAACTGGATAAACTGTCAGACTTTTAGGATTTTATTCCACAAGATTGTCACAATGGTTTCTTGAAATTTTGATCTACTTGTTCTGCTAGAATCTGAATAACTAAATAATGTGTGTAGACTGCATTGCTTCCATGCACCTTTTCAACTCTGCACACAAACGTCCCATGGTAGTGACATCAGGGCGTTGTGATCGCTACTTCAAAACCTTGACTTTGTTGCCCTTAACCCACTTTATAACCTTTTGCTTGGAGTAATTGTTCCTTTGGAGAAGAACTTGAGCCCAAGCTTTAACTTCATGAAGATTTCTTTAGGAGGTTACCGAAATGGACCCTGCCTATCTTCTGGAATATCCTGTACTTCTCTACCCTCTCTATTTAAACAATACATCATATTATTTTCTCTTGCTATCTATTTTATGGAGTGCCTCTTACTGCAAACAACTCATTGACCAATAGTAATCTTGGTAAAACTAACCTAAAAAGGGAACATTCAGTATGAGTTAATGTCAAACAGTGAGGGGCAAAAGGTTGTGTTTTTTTTACATAGCAACTGTAAATATCTGGCTTTAACTGTACATTTTGGAATTTCTTTTGAGGATTTCATTTAAACTGTTTTCTCTCAGTGCCCTCCTCTCAAAGGCAAAGTGCAGAAGATTCTCCACTGGATGTGGGGAGAACCGCCGCTGCCAGCTGAGCCACCCGCAGGCCCTGATGGCAAGCCAATTGATCCACTAACCAAGCCCCCGCTCAAGGGGCGCCCAGAGAGGGAATTCTTTGTAAAGTGGGCTGGCCTTTCATACTGGCACTGTTCCTGGGTCAGCGAACTGCAGGTGAGATGCCAGGAGTGAGGCCAGTTTCAACTCAACATTTGGCATCAGTAACTATGTGCCCTGTGTGATGAACGTGGGATGCACAAAAAGAGAGTATTTTACAAAAAAGTCTCAGCACTTTGGCTTTTAACAAGTACATAGTTATTGTTTGAAGATTTAAAACACAAAACAACGCAACTACTGTTTGGTTCACAACATTTTTCTTTTCTTTTTAAATAATTAGAAGACTCCCAAAACTGATGATGAGTAATATTAGGATTTTTTTAAGTAAAAAAATATTTTATAGCAGAATATTTTATTATTATTATTTTTTTCATTTGTGGCTCTTCAGTTAGAGCTGTACCACACAGTCATGTATCGGAACTACCAGCGGAAGAACGACATGGACGAGCCCCCGCCATACGATTACGGCTCAGGAGAGGAGGAGCTCAACAATGAGAAGAGGAAGAGCAAAGACCCCCAGTATGCTGCAATGGAGGAGCGCTTTTACCGCTATGGCATTAAACCAGAGTGGATGGTTATCCACCGGATACTCAACCACAGGTCATTCTCACTTCACTATTTTTCCTAAAATGCCACACATCTCACAGGCCTGGAACTGAAAGGAACTGCAATTAAGGTTGACTTGCTTTCCTTTTCTATCACTATATAATAAGGAAGTCATTCTGTATGCATAATATATAAACATCCTGTTGTCTTAAAACACACAAAATATAGTTTTTCATTTTAAGTTCTTTTTACAGTTTCCCCATAATCCACCGTATTCAACATTCACAAGATATTTAAAAGAGATATACTCTATCAAAAAATTCTGGACTTTTTAAATTTTTGTCTACGCTTGCTCTTTTTTAGTTTTGATAAAGATGGTGATGTGCATTACCTAATCAAGTGGAGAGACTTACCCTATGATCAATGCACTTGGGAGGCAGATGATTTTGACGTCCCAGAGTATGAGATCCACAAAGCTTTTTATTGGGATCACAGGTGAGTTACCCATGTTTTGTAGTAATTTTCTTAGTTAGAAAAATGTCAGAAATGGCAAAGACAGTTCCTGCTCACACAGATATTTATATCTTTAAGTCTTTTGCTCCTTAGTAGAGAATCACGACTTAACTTGTGTTGTCCCATGTAGGGCATTTTGCTCAAGAGATTGTTGCTGTATTTATTTTACAGAGAGCAAATTTTAGGAGAGGACCAACGCCCTCTTGTGGTAAGAAAAGGGAAGAAACTAAAGGAGAACTATCCAAAAAGGGAAGTCCCTCCTGATGCCCCCATCATAGATGTAAGTAGTACATATAAAGTGCTTTGCAAAAGTATTTTGTAACTTGTTCACATTTTGTCATGTTACACCCATACCAATTTATGGGATAGACCAACACAAAGTAGCACATACTTGTTTAATGGAAGCAAAATGCACACAGTTTATATGTATTCAGCTCTACTGTTTGCTGAGAAATCTTTTTCTCTAGTTACATCAGAAACTCTGTTAATATCAACCTCCTTTAGTTATTCATCTTGCAGAAAAGCATCTCCGTAATATAGTTCTGCCTGTACCATGTGTCACAGTTGGAACGATGTGTTCAGGGGAATGTGAAGTGTTAGTTTTCTGTAACATAAGGCGTTTTGAATGTCGGTCAAAGATATTTATTTTGGTCTCCTCTGATCAGAGCACTTTCTTCCTTGTGTTTGCTGAGTCTCTTGCTTATGGCAAGCTTTCTAAAAGGCTTCCTTATAGTTTTCTTTCAACGGTGACTTTACTCTTTCCAATTTTCTGTAAAAGCTAGAATTGCAGAGTGCAAAACTATTATCTGCTCCATTGACAGATTGTCCATCTACAGCTGTGGATCTTCATAGCTCCTCTACAGATAAAATTGCTCTCTTGGCCTCTTCTCTAAATAAATGCTGTCCTTGGCCTGCCTGTCGGTTTATATGGGGGCCATGTCATGGTTGGTTTATAGTTATTTCATATTCAATTCCATTTAAACAGTACTTTATGAGATTTCAGAGCTTGAAATGTTGTGTTATTACTTAACCCTGCTTTAAATGTCTCCACTACTTTATCATTGACCTGTCTGGTCTTTCTTTTTGTCTTCATAATGCAGTTTTTCTACTAATTTTCTTTAGTAAATCTCTTTGGCTTTCATGATTACAGCTATATGTATAAAAATGGTCTCTATTGAATAATTCAGTGACTTCTGAAGGCAATTAGTTGAGCTGAATTTTAGATTAAGGTAGCTGAATGCTAATTCATTTTATGTAGAATGGTATTTGAACAAAAAATTGCAAGCTACCTTTTACCTTCATATACAGTTTTGTGCTTCTTTGTGTGATCTAGCCAAAAAATGCCACTAATATACATTGAAGTTGATGCTTGTATCATGACAAAACTTGAAAAAGTTTAAGGAAGAAGTTTAAAAATATTTTTGCTAGACGTTATACCAAGAATGCTAGTTTTGTTAGTGTGCGTCAGTACCACAAGTCACAATTATATTTTCATACCACCAGCCAACCATCAAATTTGAGCACCAGCCCTGGTATATTAATGCCACAGGGGGAACGCTGCACCCATACCAGCTGGAAGGTCTGAATTGGTTACGATTTTCCTGGGCTCAGGGAACAGATACCATCCTGGCAGATGAAATGGGCCTAGGAAAAACGGTTCAGACAATAGTCTTTCTATACTCACTGTATAAGGAGGTAAGAGTGTCTCTTTTTATCAAGCTTATATTCCAATCAAAACGAAATAGGCATGAGTAGTGATACTGGTCCTCGTAATATAAATGGTAATATGTGCTTGGATCTAATCAATTTGGACAGTGAGACAAAGAAATGATAAAACCTGGTTTCCTTTTCTCTCTGGAGCACTGCAAGAGTGGCTTACTCATGTCTTTTTTCTATCTGTCAGGGCCATTCGAAGGGACCCTTCTTGGTGAGTGCGCCTTTGTCTACTATCATCAATTGGGAGAGAGAATTTGAGATGTGGGCTCCAGATTTCTACGTGGTGACTTACACCGGTGACAAAGACAGCAGGGCAATTATCAGAGAAAATGAATTCACCTTGGAAGACAGCGCAATAAAATCTGGACGCAAGGTGTTCCGGATGAAGGTGCTGTACCTCACGCTCTGACAGAATCGGGTTGGAATAAATGAAATTGTGCATGATAAATGTTTCATAATGCCTGTGCATGTTAACTAGTTGAGGTTTTTCTTCATTCCTTCTTGCAGAAAGACTCTCCTATCAAGTTTCATGTGCTGCTGACATCTTACGAGCTGATCACTATAGATCAAGCCATTCTTGGCTCCATCACCTGGGCCTGCCTGGTTGTAGATGAGGCTCACAGACTAAAGAACAACCAATCAAAGGTAAGGAAGCTAGATGTTTAGGTACCTTCCGTTCTTTGTACTGGAAGCAAAAAAAGCAGAAATTCATCAAATAATCATGACTTAACAGGAGAAAATACTTTAGACAGAGATTTTGTGAAAGGATAATTGAGGTTAACCATCTCACTTCATGTGTCTTGCTCAGTTTTTCAGGATTCTTAACGGGTATAAAATCTACTACAAGCTGCTGCTCACTGGTACTCCTCTGCAGAACAACCTGGAGGAGCTTTTCCATCTACTTAACTTCCTCACCCCAGACCGCTTCAAGTAAGACCCGTCTCTCCCAACCGTTATCTGCTTAACCATCTTTAAGCCAGTTTGAATGCAAAGACATGACATCTGTGTAGCATTTATGGGAAATCTTGATTTGATTTTGGCTTCCACACAGTCTGCATGTCAATTGTTAAAACCATTCAGGAGTCAAATATTTCAACACAAAGGTAGAATATCATCATACTGTGTTGCCTCATATAATAAACAACATTAAATTATATTGTTTTCTTTTGATTTCATTTAATGCACGTTTAAGTGTGTTCTGTTTAAGTGTGTCTTCAGTGTGCTTTTCTCACCACTGGCTAGAACGTTGCAGTGTAAAATAATTAGGCTGTGTTTCAACAGCTAGATATTGTGTTTATGCAAGCAAATCTGATGCAATTGTACAACAATTCATCAACTGTACACTGGTGTCATCGCTTCAATGAAACTGGGATGAGACAAAAAGACAGCTCTTGTGTTGATCAAATGTAGGGTTGTTGAAATATCCATTCATTCATTCATCTATCCATTATCTGATCTGGTTTATACTTGCCGGATTGGATGGGAGCTTGGTGCCGTTCTCCAGCGTCACTGGACAGGGTGTTGAAAAATATATTTATACTTGAATTATTTGAACCCTTGTACATTCATGTGACCTCTGATCTCTTCAGCAACCTGGAAGGCTTCCTTGAGGAGTTTGCAGATATCTCTAAAGAGGACCAGATCAAGAAGCTCCATGACCTCCTTGGTCCTCACATGCTCAGGCGGCTGAAAGCTGACGTCTTCAAGAACATGCCGGCGAAGACAGAGCTCATTGTCAGAGTGGAGCTCAGTCCCATGCAAAAGTAAGCATTTTGGACAATGGATTTTATGATGAAGCCTACCAGATTTCAGTTCCATCTAAATAATATAAACATTTGAAGCAAGTGATATTAGATAAGAGATAAGACAAAACTTTATTATACACCCTGGTGGACATTTTCATCTAAAAGCAGCGTTAAGCAGCCAGAAGTAAAACACCTTTATTTTGCTTAGCTAATTTTCAAATCTGCTCAATATCTGGCACCTTGCAGGAAATATTACAAGTTTATTTTGACGCGGAATTTTGAGGCTCTGAACTCCAAAGGGGGAGGAAACCAGGTGTCCCTGCTCAACATAATGATGGACCTGAAGAAGTGCTGTAACCACCCATACCTGTTCCCTGTTGCTGCTGTGGTAAGCCACCTAACCTTCAAATACAATTTTTTTCTAACCAAAACCTTTTTTAACTGACAGTTTCTTGTCGTTTTGAGGCACATAGTACAATTTTATAGCACACTCAAGTAACAATGTTACCTTTAGTTGTTATAAAAATCCTCTGTGTATATCAGACCTGACTTAATAGAAACCCAGCTTTGAAATTGGAGCTCTGTCTCTTTAAGAAGCTTCTTCTCTTTTGGACACTCTGCCTTCAGCATGTCGTCATAGCAATAAATCTCACTGTGCCGTTTACAGCCGTTCTTAGGAGAGTTGGACAGAATAATAACATAGTATGATATACAGCTCAAAAAAGTTGATTTTACATAATACCTTTCCTTTAAAAATGTATTATCAATTGTATGTACAAATTGGTTTTAATACTGATTATATTCATAAAACTTTGCGTTTATCGACTGATGCTGGGTTTTTCATATTGTAGGAGGCTCCAGTTTTGCCTAATGGTTCTTATGATGGCAACCTGCTGGTCAAGTCTTCAGGAAAACTAACCCTGCTACAAAAAATGCTGAAGAAACTCAAAGATGAAGGACACAGAGTTCTTATTTTCTCTCAGGTAACAGTCAAGTAAATACTATGATTTGGCAGGAGACCATGACATTCAGTGGCTGGCTGCCTTTCGGCAGTAGTTCCGCTTGACAAACCAGATAAAAAATTTTCAGAATGCGATTTTATTTGATTTAAGTTGATCTTATCCACAGATGACAAAGATGTTGGATCTACTTGAGGATTTCCTGGAGTTTGAAGGCTATAAATATGAACGTATTGATGGGGGGATTACTGGAGGCTTACGGCAGGAAGCAATTGATCGTTTCAATGGTGGGTTTTTTCTCTAGTCAAGCATTTTCCTCAGCTATGTGCCTCTTTGTTACACTCTCCTGAAAATGAAGGTACTCTCTACTTTGTTTTGCTTAGCTCCAGGGGCACAGCAGTTCTGCTTTTTGCTTTCAACGCGAGCCGGAGGTCTCGGCATCAATTTGGCTAGTGCAGACACCGTCATCATCTATGACTCTGACTGGAATCCACACAATGACATCCAAGTATGGATATCTCAGAGCCTGCACGTTCTTGCATGCATTTAGTTGATCACTGTGTTCTTCAGTTTTAATCAATACTTTTAATTACTCCAGGCTTTTAGCAGAGCCCACCGAATTGGCCAAAACAAGAAGGTGATGATCTATCGTTTTGTGACTCGGGGATCTGTGGAGGAGAGAATCACTCAGGTGGCGAAGAGAAAAATGATGTTGACTCACCTGGTGGTGAGGCCCGGCCTGGGCTCCAAAACTGGTTCCATGTCCAAACAAGAACTGGACGACATCCTCAAGTTTGGAACCGAGGAGCTTTTTAAGGATGAGATGGAAGCAGCACGAACCATGGGTACATGTGTTTTTCTACCATCTACATGCTTATTTGCGAAGTCAGAGTCCTGATAATTTCAGAGACTTTGAAGGACTCTGTATATTTTGATAAGTGGCACAGAGGTATCTGCACTTGTTAAAATTGAATTTTTTCATGGAGTAAAAATGATAAATCACTTCTAATTTGAGATTAATATTCCACAATTTTACCAAATAATTAAAAAAAGAAAAAAGTGGGCCAAAATACAATTGCCTCAACTTCAACATTTAGTCTTCTATAGGAGGCTTTAAGCATCCCACTTTTTGACTTAGTATTTGTCTTCTCTGCTTTGCCAAACCTTTCTAAATCTATCATAAGTGGGAAAACACCTCTTGCTCAAAGAACTTTTTAGCTATGTTTTCAAGTTTAGTTCTTAACTATAACTACGCCACTACAAAATCTTACTTTTCCACCCATGAAATAAATATTCTGTTGAATTCTATGATTATTGAACTCACAATGAAAGAAAAAACAATACTAAGACAGTTTCACTTTATTTTAGGTTAACCAGTTTCACTATAATTGATAGAAGGCCTGAACTCAAGAAGACTGAAAATTAAAATGAGGGCTGTTGTAAACGAATATTTTAGTGATCGAGTAATCTATCGATTATTCTTATGATTAATCGGGTATTCGGATAAAAAAAAGATAAAATAAAACACTGGTAAATCTAACATAACAGCAGTGTTACTATCGCATATCAACATCAGTCCAATTTTTCACATTTGAGCTTCTCTAACAGTTACTTTTCTATCGTTTAGAAAATTAACCTGTAACAATAATAGCTCACTTTGTTAACTTGAAGAAAAGTTATACAAAAATCTGAAATTAATT
>CAEGAE010080355.1:0-14305 GCA_903067095.1 Girardinus metallicus | reverse complement strand
TGGCCAACGGTTCCCACAGCTGTAACTCCTCCTCCTCTCCACTAGGGGCACACCCCTAATTTACATGCAGCCCAGAGAAGCCACCCCCTCCAGAGAAAAAAGGTCGGAAGGGGAAGTCAGAACGATGGCGGTTCTCAGGATCTGCCTGTAATGTCTCTTGTTTCTGTAATCGTGTTTATTCGTCTATGTCTCAGGTAATTGATCGGTTTGTCTGCTGTACGATGCATCGCGTGAGTTTAATGTTGTCCATTGTTTAATAAATTGTCATGATAGTTGAAGTTGGACAGCGATGGCTTGTCTTTGTCTGGTTCCACTTCTGAAACGGGGAAGACCACGAGAATCCTCATGAAAATGAGCTGGAGGCTTTTTCCATATTTTTCTCTCAGCAAGATGCTTTAAAACTTTCACTCTGTAATAACGTGATAGATAATTTCTGAAAACTAGTCGATGCCGCCTCCCTGTGTTCTGCAGAATCACTCCGCTCAGTCAGAACTAGCCAATCAGAGCCAGCGTTACTCAGCTAGCCGCTACCAGGAAGTTTGGATTCAGTAACTCGGGATTGTTTATTTTAATCAACCTGCATTTGACTGAATGAATATTTCTTTTCTCCTGACATTATTTGAGATAGGCAGTGTTTATTTGACTCATGTATAATTTAAGCTGTTGAGAATCTTACTGTTAAATATTATTTTACTGACTGCAGGTTTTTCAGTCGTCCTTTTCACTGAATAGCTGCTGTATTGTGCCTGCATATATTTAGTAATTTATGTCTAAATTAGGTGAATTTATTGCCAGATCATATAACAGCCAGTTCAGGCGATGGTCAGAGAACGGCCTCACGGGTGATCGGTATCAGCAGCAACAAACCTGATCGGAGCGTCTCTTATCTATATGTATAATATACTGGCATTTGCTGCCACCCTTGAAAAATCCTTGCCACCCATAGATATGTTTCTAGATCCGCCCCTGCATTCAACCAATAGAGTGCAGATTATGAAGTGTGTAAACTATATTGCTCTTCAATAATCATTCGATTTAGAGTAGATGGGCATATGCTGATGCAATAATTCACACTACACGATTTTCCCCTCAGATAACCTGAGAATATCCAACGTTCTGAAATTGTTGCTTGCAGTAACGGTAACCGACCGTCCCGTGGCGTTCCGGCTGATCGGACCCAGTCGGTAGAACCTCGTGGCGCTGCGGTCTAAATCAGGCGTGTCCAACATGTTGGATTGTCTTGGCCAGTTTGTGGCGTTTTCCCCAACTGAACGCAGCTTATTGAATGCGACAGGTAGCCAATCAGAAAGCACAGATTCCCTCCGCGCTTTCTGAGGGGAAACGGCTGACGTGGCGCAACCCAAAGTCCGGCGGACGTTGGAGATGAAATGTGGAAACAACATTAATGTTTATTCAACGTTTCGTACAAAGAATATAAAAATGACAAGGGGGGAGTTTCAGCTGCTCATCGTTAACGTGACATAAATGGGTCATAATGATTTTCACTCAGTCAGGACTTTACACTGACAGCAGCCACATGCAGGTAGACTGTAGTAAAGCATTGACGAATGCCTGGTTTCAAAATGAGTTAACTGGACTCGTAGCCATTATTTTGTGCCCCTTGTTGGACGCCACATGCACGATGGAACCCGATATTCCTATCGTTTTTGTCAGCTAGTGTCTCAGATTTTGAAAATGGGCCGACGATTCCAACATCGTGCAGTTTGCGCTGGGCATTACAAGGAAGGGAGGGTCAGTGGAGAGTTTTCCATCCAGCGTCATCAATAGAAAGAGAAAAAGGCTGGAAGAAACGATAAAGCCGATAAATTGAAATGAGGTCGATAATTTTCATTTATTGCGCGATTAATTGATTTATTGTTTATCGCGACAGGCCTAGTGGTCACCGTCCTCCTCTGACCTCAACCTGCTGAGAACCTTTGGAGTTTCCTCCAGCAGGAGATCTGAGGTGGGACCAGTTCAGACCAGCAGCTCTGGAAGGTTTTCTGACATCCTGCAGACATTCAGCAGAAACGATCCACAAACTCAGAGTTCAGTGGATGCAGGAACCGTGCAGGTGGAACCAAAGAAGGTCCCATGTTAACATGGACTGTTCTGATGTTTTACAGTGAAACGGCTTCAGATTTTAGTCCATGTGGCCACTTAGTGCTGCACATTCAGAGAACCACCGTCTGCAGGTCTTTATGAGCCAGAAATGTTTAGAGAATCTGATGTGCAGAATAATGTGGAGCAACTTGAGGTTTTATTTTTGAAACAAATACTGTTTATTGGAGGTTTGTTCAGTAAAATCTGATTTATACTGTAAAAGTTCATGACTTGAAAATTATACTGACCATCATTTGCAGTGACAATGTAGGAAAATCTGAGAAAATATCACTTTATAATTTGGAACACAATGTATTTAGTGGGTGTTGAATAAGTACCTGAAAATGTCTTGAGTATGTTTTGAATTTGACTAGACGTTCCTCAGGAAGAAAAATCTGGAAAATGTTTTCTGTTCACCCTGTTCAGTTTCATTAAATCTGCCTTTGTCTGTTGCATCTTTTGCTCTGTAAGCAGAGCAGCTATGTATTTCATTACCAATCTCAGACTCTAACATCCAGGCGGAGGGTCCGTCCCTCTGACGGGTTTTACTGGGCCATGATGGGATTTCTGCTGTTTCTACTGGAGATTCCTCCAGAGGAACTGGGAGGACCAGAGTTCCTCCTGCTGCCACTCAAAGAGAGCAAACCGCTGCCTTCAAAATGAAACTCCACACCTTTAAAAACCCGCAGCTCTCTCTCTCCCTGCTTTGCAGCTTTTTGTGACTGTTTTACGGTTTGCGCTCTGCCTGCCAGCAGCTGTATGTTCACCCTAACCCTTCCAGTGGCTCAGCGTTTGATCGTCGACGCCAGAGTAGAAGCACATTTTGGTTTAGCTGTAGTCAACTTTGTCGTTGGCGCTTTTGGAAAGCTCGTCATGAACTAGCGCTAGCCAACTTAGCGGTGTGGCTCAGCCGGTGCTAACTGAGCTAGCGGTTATGGTCTGGAGTGCGCTCAGTTCAATGTGTTAGCTATTAGCTTGAGAGCGGTGAAAGTAGACGAGCCGCCATGTTGGCTCACAAACATGAGGATGTGATCTGCTGACCACAGCTGGGTTCTGGTTCTGATCGTCGGGTCCCAGATTAGGATTGTCCTCCAGGTGGGGGGAGTTTCTGGAAGTAGTGACCCCTACCTGGGCAGTTCTGATCCAGAACTGGTCACCTGGCGGGAACCTGGACAGTTCTGCCTCTGGGTCCATGCAAGTGTTCATCTGGAGGCTCATCTCAGCTGATGTGTCCCCCAGGTGTCGGCCCACCTGTCTCCAGACCAGGCCGCCGTCTTCATGGCTCTGACCACCATGACTGGGTGGAGCTTCAGCACTGATGATGTCATAGAGGCGGTTCAGCATAATCCAGATCTCCCTTCAGCGCTGAAGTTCCTGACGCACACCTGTCCGATCTGCCGTGACCAGGTGTCCTTCAGCAAGGTGACTCTCAGCCAGCCAATCAAAGGACGACACCGCTCTACTTCCTGTTGGCGCTTCATCTCTGCTTGTTTTCTGCAGATTGTCACCATGACCCACTGCTCCTGCTTCTTGTGTCAGAGCTGCTTCACTTCCTGTTTCTCCGTCGCCATCAAGGAGCGCGCCGTCCACCAGCTCACCTGTCCGCAGTGCGGCCAACCGGAGATCAGGGGCCAGGGGGCGCTAGAGGAGTCCATGGACTACTTTAACCTGCTGGACACACAGGTGAGTCAGTCAGGTGAGTCAGTCAGGTGAGTGAGAGCTGCTGGGAGTCCTGACATGTGTTGTGCTTCCAGATCCGTCACTTCCTGCCTCCTGACATCCATGAACTCTTCCAGAGGAAACTCCGGGACCGAGCCCTGCAGGAGATGCCCCGGTTCTGCTGGTGCGCTCACGTAAGAACCTCACTGGGCCTGGTTCCGGTTCTGGTGAGACCATTAGGGTCAGAACCTTGGCAGGTTGTTTGCTGTTTCAGCGTTGCTTTGAATCGTTTTGGCTCTGGGTCCGGTTCTGATCCAATCCAGGGTCCATCAGGGTGTTTGTTCTTACCTTTCTGACTGCCAGACGCGGAGCTTCAAGCGCTAAATGATCATTGCAGGTTGGGTCAGAATTAGAAATGCGCCGACTCAATATTAATATCTGCACCGATCCTGACAAATATTCTAGATCTGATGTTGGTGAAAATGTGCTTATCCCTCAGAAACGATCTAGTCAGACTAATTCTACGCTTAATGCTCTGAGCAAATGAGCACAATAAACGCCTTCCGAATATTTTTTTGTATTTTTGTTTAGGCCTGACACGATAAACAATAAATCAATTAATCGCACAGTAAATGAAACTTATCGACTTCATTTTAATTTATCGGTTTTATCGCTGAATGAAAAACGGCTCAGCTCTGCTGCTCTCCACTGATTCCTCTCTTCCTCATTTTTAGCATAAGGGAGGAGGGAGCTATTGCATCAGGTAGTCGGCGCACACATCATTTTGTACTTCTGCAGCTTTAGAGCCCCGTGAGTTTGGAAGCTAAAGAAACACTGTCTGCTATTGGGGAAAAGACTCCAGATGGAACTGCAGCTGAACCTTTGCGAGCCGGTATGTCGCGTTTGTCATAAAACAGTAGCAACTAAGAGCAGCAATACAACCAACTTGCACCTAAAGCACAACCGTCCAAGCTGGGGAAAAAAGTACAACCGGTGGGCTGTCCCTGTCTTCAAGTTCACAACAGTCCACCATCATTGAAGCAATTAATCGACAGGCAGTGAACAAAAAGGACGACGCAAAGTGGTGCGCGCTCACAGACAGCGTAGTTCCATTTAATATTGTTGAAAAGCCGGCATTTCCAAAAATGTTGCAAACATTTGACGGACGATACGAAATCCCCGGGAAACATACACATCACAACCGGCGATTCCACAGCCCTCCAACCTTAATAAAGAGGACATACTCAAGGAGATAAGAGACATTTCATTTTACTCTGCTACGTCGGATATGTGGTCAAGTTCAAATATGACCCCTTATCTGAGCTTGACCATTCACTATAGCTGCTGACTGGACCCTGTACTCCAAATGTTTAGAGACCAGATTTGTCCCAGACTACCATACTGCTGTAGCAGACTGGGGACTGGATGAGCACAACCTGCTCTGCATCGCAACAGGCAATAAGAAATCCTGGCTGGCTCAGCTGCTTTGGCCTCGACCTCCACTTGCTGTTTGGTGCTCTAGACAGTGACAAAGGACCAGCATGTTCCATAGGACTCTGTAAAAGTTTGGTCCACACATTCAACCTGAGCTTCCTTACAGAGACCTGAGGAAGACACAGAATGAAGCTAATATCCCCCAGCAAAATCTCACTTTAAGTAATTTATTCATTCATTTGTAACTCAAGATATTCAGTCATGTTTATTTTATAGCAGCATGTAGACCTGCAGAATCTCATTAAGACTGTTGTCTTGCAATAATTTAAATACGAACACACAAATTAAGGAGAATTAGTAGAAATGTAAAAAGTAGCATTTCTTTAAAGAAGTTGAAAAACATTAACTAATAACAAATAATATTGTTCTAATATAGTAATAATATATTTTATTAGAGCCATTTTGGTGGAGCAATATGTTACCTGTCACTGGTGAAGTTGGCCCTAAATGAATATATTGCTCTAATAAAAATATTTAAAAAATCCTATAAGATGTTGCCAACCGATGGGGCACTAAGCAGAAGATGGTGTTGGAGCAACTCCCAGCTACAAGACAGAAAACAGGCCATCTCAAGCCAACCCGGCAGGATGTTTTGGTGTTGGAGTCCATCAATGCAGCAATGGAACCACTGGCTGACTTTACCGATGTCCTCTCAGGGGAAACATACGTGATTAAAGGCAACCTTCTCTCTCCAGGCCATGATGACAGCACACTGACTGTCAGTATTACACAAAACATATCCAAGACACTGACTGAAAAATACAGCCGACCTGCCATCCAAGCTCTCCTGAGAAAGGCCACCATCTTGGATCTGAGGTATTGTGGCAGCGTGGAGGAGGCAGGGCATTGGATGACATCAACCATTAGGATCTACTGGACTTAAAAGGATCAGAAGTAAGTGAAGAAGATGAGGGCTGCAGCAAAGCTGCTGGAAGAAACAAAGATGAATCTACCGCTGCCCCCCACCAAGAAAAAGAGGCCAAGTTACCGTCTTCAAAACAGAAGAGCTCAACTCACAGGTCAGACCCAGAGAGAGCAGGCTGATCCAGAACTGACCGAGTTCCTTCAAGAAGACGCTGTTGATGCCTCTTGTGATCCCTTGACGTGGTGACATGGCAACCAAAGAAGATATCCTTTGATGGCAAACTTGGCTCAAAAATACATGTGTATTTGTGCACCAAGCACCAGTTCAGAGACAATGTCTCACACTGCTGGGAGCATTGCTCCTCCTGAGAGGTCCTGCCTTAAGCCACTCAAACTCAGCATGTTGGTATTTGTTGCTCGGAATCTCCGACTAACGTAGCTACAGATCTGCTTACAGACTGTTGAGGCATCTGGTCTTATTTAGTGTACTTTTGTTACTCTGCACCTTTTCTTTATAAAAATGGCAGTTTTGCCCATCTTCTCTATATAAATCGAATGATATACAGACTTCATAATTTGTACTCTTTTGGTTGAATGCAGTTTTTATTTCCACTTTGGTTTTATGTTGTGCTCGGTTTTTATTCAAGCACATTTTTTGTTAACAGAGACTGGGAGTCCATTTTAGGTTGTTTTGTTTACCAGTTCCAGTGTTAAGTGTTCTTTTGAAAATAAAGTGTATTTATCTTTGGTAGGATGTGCTTGTATTATTAAGTCATTAAAATTACTTTGGATTGATATCAGCCAATACTAAACCTCACATATCTGTATTGAAATTGAAAAAAGTGTATTGTGTATCATGTTATTCACAACAAAGTCACCTTTGACCTGCCAGTGACCCATGTGACTTTATAGTCACATGACACCCAGCATTCAATCCCTTTTGTTCTCGCGCGCAGGTGTCCTGAGTACAGGTGTGGTTGTGCAAAGCTAGTGGCTTTTGTGTTTAACGCAGTTTTCTTCTTGTGCTTGCAGCCTTGTTTATGGCGAGTCTCGTCTTCCAGGGGCAGAACAAGCTACTTTCAGTTTCCACCAGATAAGTGGTTGTTGCTTCGATGACTAAGTTTTTTTTTTCTTTTTTTATGGCAGTAGTTTATTGTTCACTTTGATTTGCCACATGGCTTATTTGTGGCTTTTTTGACTCGCCTATGGCATTTTCTGCTCGCACTCGAGTCCTTTAATTTGCCTCTATGGAGATTGCGCTTGTTGTGGTGATGAAATGATGCTGTATAATTTATGATGATCCACCTATCTGGCTTCGCTCCAGCCTGATGACGAGCATGACTCGTGTCCCTCGTGTGCATCTCACTGTTGGACAACGCGTGCCTCATCTGTACCCTCACCCAGATACTGTACTGCTTTTGGCAGGCATTCAAGAGGCAAGTTGGCCTGCAGGTAATGTTTAAGGTCAACAGTCAGTTATTTTGCCCCAGGATAGGTCGGTAGCTGGGCTGTCCACACCCAGACTGGTGGGCGCTGTACACTCTGTCCCACGGGTACCGTGTTCAGTTCAGAGGCCAGCCCCTTGTCCCTCGCTAGTTGAGGAGGATGGCTGTCATCCGCAACCCTGTGAAGGCACAGGCACTGAATCAGGAAATCTGCACCTCGGATCCCGTGGACCCCTGTTGGATCCAGGGGCTTTTATTCCAAGTATTTTTTTATTTTTTTCAGAAGACCGGGGGGTCTTCTTTTGATCTCTGAAGGTCATACCTTTTCACATGCTGACCACCAGGGAAGTTTTGCAGGCAATTTCCCCTGGTGATTGGTTCACTTCCATACACCTCACAGATGATGGTGATTTCTTTGTTTTGCTTTCCAATGGAAGCATTTGCAGTTTATGGTCCCCCATCTGGACTTATGCTGTCTTCCAGGGTGTTCACCCTATGTGTCAGTGTCCCTCTCCCCTCATCACGAGCAAGGGCTAAGAATCCTCCCGTACGAGGACGACTGGCTTATTTGTGCAACGACCTGCAACAAAGTGGACAAGCAGTTGGTGCTTGATCATATGGGGCACCTTGGACTGCAGGTAAACATGAAGAAGAACAATGTGACTCGCTCACAAGAGACAATCTTCCTTGGCATTCCCATGAGTTCTGTCTTAATGACTGCTTGCGCTTTTCCTCAGCAGGTTGGCAATATATTGAGCATTCTCCGAGAATTCATATGTGACACGGTACCGCGTCCTGTGCGATATTGTGTCCTTAGGGTTGCTGCCCTCTAGATGTGGTTGAGCAACTAGAGTCTGGACCCGACAGGATACACTCACTGACTCAGGAGACTTCAGGTTGGGCCTCAGTGTCCTTAGTATCTGTTGTCCAGGAGGGATCTTCTTTCCCAGATGTGGGGTCCAGATTGACTGCAGCTCTGGATTTAGCTCCTACAAGGCCTGCACCTATTTGTCCTTCCATCCATCTTATACGCTTATCCCTATTGGAGTTACCAGGGGTGCTGGTGCCTATCTCCAGTGGTCAATGGGCGAGATATGGGGTTACCCTGGGCAGGTCACCAGTCCATTGCAGGCCCAGATCCACTTTCCCAAACTATCTTCAGAAAGTTGTATGTATGATGGCTAGTGCGTCATTCATGCGCCATCCATGCGCTCACTAATACTTGCACCTTGCAAAGCCGACCTCTGCCTGCGGGAGTAAGATGTCACTCTACAAGGGGCCTGCCATGCTGCTGGACACTATGCACAGTGCGGCCTCCTGGAAGTCACCAAGCACCTTTGCTCGATTTTACTGAGTGAATGTGGCTTTGCATCATCCCCGTCAAGGCATCCTGAAGCAGCATCCTTCTACATCCCACTAAGGTAGGCAGTGTAGTGGTTGTTCTTTTAGATTTTGTTGACATAAGTTATCCAGTGCTTAAAACGCCACCCTCTGGTGGTCAGTACGGATGAAGTACAACAAAATGTACGACTGTAACTATGGTTCTATCAATCCAGGATGACCACCAGAGTACTCGGTCCCTTGGAATCCTTGCGGCGCTTGAGAAGGTTGAGGGATTGAGCATCAGCTATCATGTGACTAGAGTCACACGGGTTACTGGCAGGTCACATGTGACTTGAGCATGCACCAAAATGATCATTCAGTGCATGAAGCTCCATCTCTGGCGGTCATCCGGGATTCACAGAACTGTAGAGTTATAACTGTTGTTTCAGTGTTCCTTTGGGATGCTCCATGAATCGGACCGGTTGAGGATGGACTGTCCCAGCTGTAGGAAGAGCACCTGTTCCCAGTGCAGGTCACCTGTAAGACACGCACATCTGCAGTCTGAGCTGAACTCCAACCAGAATCTGACCCGGTCTGTCTGCTCTGCAGTGGTCTCCTCACCATCAGGGACTTTCCTGTGCAGAATTCAAGGCGTGGCAACAGCAGACCCAGCAAGACCGGGACAGCCCCATGTGGGTCTACAAAACCATCGGTAAAAACACGCCTTTAAGTAATCGAGGTCCGAGTCGATCCCAAGGTTTGATCCGGATCTGGTTCTAGCGTCTGATTTGGGCTTGGTCCCGTCAGGGTGGCTTTATCCATTTGGTTCAATCTGCATTTGGACCGAAAGGAAACATAAAGTTAATTGTCACAGTGCAGAGTTTCCCCCAGAAAACTAGCTACGCCCGGTGGCTGAGGCAGTCCTCCATGCTTTTGAATTAAAAGATGTTACATATTACCGGGTTAATTATGTTTCTACAATACATCGTTCACTGTGCTTAAACCCACAGCTATACAGTCTTTATTTTAATTGTACATAAAAGTACAATTAAAATAAATATCAACAACAAGGAGGTTTAATTTATGAAGCACTAGTGGGACCAAGCTTTTTGTTTCCTGACTGTTGAGTATTTAATAAGCACAGAGAATCTTTGCTTTGGTTGCCAAGGCTTTAAGGAACAAGTGTTTTCTGATCTGCATAGAGCCACTCTACCTGACCAGAGGTAGAGAAGACATTCGATGTGGTGCAGTTTGAAGCATTGTGGTGCTGAAAAAAAGCAAAGCAGATCAACGTGCTGCGTGACTATGAGGCGAGCGCAACAGCTCGTCCACAGGCTGAACCACCGGCCCACTGAGGAACACAGGCAAACGTTCAGCGCAGAAACGGAGCCGTGTGCCGGGCAGCTTGTTGAGTTGTAAACGCCACTCATAATTCTTTGTTCACAAAGATATAATTCATATATAATTCTCTCTGCACGGCACGCTTAACGCACATCTCTGAAAGCACATCTATAGATTACGTTTGCAGTTGAACAAATAATCTCTATAACTGCCAGTAAGATGAAGCTTTTCTCCAGCAACACCTTCCAAATTGTCCAGTCTGAGTGAAAGGTGAGACGCAATCCGTGCCGCAGTAAACTGCAGCCGCACGCGCAGAGGCGCCTGTGGTTTGTGCGGTTTCACGCTCTGTTTGCTGTTTCAACTATAAACCTTTCAGGAATGATTCTGCTCTGCCGGTGAAATGCTGAGCGCAGCAGAGACTCATGCAGTACGGAGATTTCTGGTGTTTAAAAAAAATTCATTTTAAATAATTATAAAACATAATAACAAGCAACGCCTAGACCTGGCGGCCCACCACAATAACAGCAGATGATGCCTGAAAGGAGAATACGAGGAGAAGGTGACCGTTATGCAGCCTGAAGTAGCATAACGGTGGACAGCGCAGGATAATCTAAACCAGTCGGCGAGAGTCTGCCTCGGTAAACTGGGATCTGCAGGAGAGGACCCTTTCAACTAAAGAATCTGCCTCCCGTTCTACTGCTAGAACCTCTAGGAACCAGCAGGGAACCTGCAGTCTGGTACCTAAAGGTTCTGGTAGGAACATCTGAAGCAGTCGTGTCTCTGGAGCTGGTAGCTAACCCCATTCTTCTCCAGTAAAGTCTTGTTTGTCCTCAGAGTGTCCTAGTTGTCAGTTCGTCTTCAGCCTGTCTAAAGGAGGGTGTCTTCACTTCACCTGCTCTCAGTGTCGCCACCAGTTCTGTGGCGGCTGCAGTCAGCGCTTTGTTCTGGGCCCGGTGAGTCCACGTTCTACCTGTTCTACCGGATTCTACCGAGTTCTAGTCTCCTCATGACGTCTCCCTCAGGCTTGCAGCTTCTCCGCTCGGTGTGCGTCCAGAGGTCTACATGCGCACCACCCCAGGGACTGCCTGTACCACCTGAGAGACTGGAGCGTGGCCCGGCTGCACCGGCTGCTGCAGGTTAGCTGGACCCGGGTCCGGTTCTCGACCCAGACCCGGGTGAACTCGCTGGTGATGCTCTCCTCCCTCTCAGCACTATAGAGTGTCTCCTTCCTGGTTGGAACCATCCAGTGGCAGCTTGGCTCAGTGCGGTCAGACAGGTGAGGTCGTTTCCTGTTCCGGGGAAGCCGGCACATCGCGGTCTACCTGACGGGTGCGTTTGTGTGGCAGTGGCGTGTTTTGTGCCGGAACTGCGAGATGACAGCGGTATGACGAAGGAGGAGCCTTGTGGACGGCCGGCGTCGTACGGAGGATACTGCCAGTAAGGTCCAGTAGGAGGCAGCGTGTCCTCCGCCTGCGTACCTGTTCAGGTGAGCTGCTGTCTGTCCCGGCAGGGCTCACTACAAGGAGCGTCTGGTGGAGCAGATCAACTGCTGCGGCGCTGACCCGGCCGTCCTCTTCAGTCCTGCAGAGGTGATCGCAGAGCTGCGGCGATGGAGCGTTGCCGTGCCAACCAGAAAGCCTGAAGAGCCAGAGCCGCTGTACTCCCATCGCCTCCGCCTGGTCAGTGACATCATCATGACTGGCGTTTACCTGGAGCCGGGGCAGCCTGCCGGTCCGGTAAACGTTCAGCTGCTGAATCGTCCGCAGGAACCACGTCTGGATTGTGACGTCGGTCGGTCAAGGTTAGACAGAGACACTTTCAGCCAATCACAGCCCTCGGTTCTGTCTCTCTACAGGTGCTGACCAATTGCCTTCCTCTCATGAAGCAGCGAAGCACTCCATCAGTGACATCAGCAGAAGCTCCGCCCACTCCGCTCGTCCACAGTCAACGTCCCAACCAATCAGATGATGGCTGATGAGTTCAAACAGGTCAACGGGAACCAATGAGAGAAGCTTCCAGTCGCAACTACCTGAGCTAATTGACGGTACCATGGGTGCTAACAAGGTTAACCATCCACTCATCAGCCTTTGGTTTATTTATTCTTTCTCTAGGATTCAATGAACAACAAACTGAAATGGTTTTAAACAAGAACTGAGAACGAAAAACTTTGTTCTGATCCTCACAGCTCAGAATTCACACAGTTCTTTTAAAAAGGTGAAGCATAACGAGCATTAGCGATTAACGAGGTGAAGCTTAACGAGCATTAGCGATTAACGAGGTGAAGCTTAACGAGCATTAGCGATTAACGAGGTGAAGCTTAACGAGCATTAGCGATTAACGAGGTGAAGCTTAACGAGCATTAGCGATTAACGAGGTGAAGCTTAACGAGCATTAGCGATTAACGAGGTGAAGCTTAACGAGCATTAGCGATTAACGAGGTCAGGGTTCGGGTTCCAGCTGTTCGGTTTTCTGCACTTTAATAAATTTGTCATCTTCTCACTGTGTAGTTTCTGTCTCTATGGCAACCTGGTGTGTTTCCAAAGCCAATAGAACCTGTCTGCTCTTCGTCAGAACGTCCTGGTTCTGGTTCTGGTGGGGTTTTCTCTGTCTGGTAGAACCATGGAGGTTCTGGGAAACGATGAAGACTCTTAATGTTGCTCCATTTAATTCCCGGAAAGGTTCTGGAGAACTTAGTAGGAGCCGTTTCTCCATTTAGGGTTAAATCTTAGAATTTAGATTTAGTTTATTTTTTAGGTTTTGCTTATTTTCTAGTTGATCTACAATTAGAATTTTTGTTGAATTTGTTATTTAAAATAGTTCTTTGCTTAGTAATTCACTGACTTGGTTCATTTCCGGGTCGATCGTTGTGCACCTGGTGGTCAGATGGTTTTAGTCATCAGTCCATCAGCTTATAGTTTGTTTTGCCTGAACTGTGGAATAAAACAAATAAATGCATTTTGACCTGTTTGACCTTTTGGACTGTAAGCAGAATCTGCGGCGCATCAGGTGGATGTTTGAGTTGGATTCACCGTTAAGTCTTGAGGTTTTTGACTTTTGGACAAATAGTCACTACACTGTTTGTGTCAGAAGGTGTAATAAGACCAGGCTGGACGAACTGGATCAGAACCGCTCATCAGAAGTTTAAACTGTCACCATGGAGTTAAAAAACTCAATCACCATCTACCATCTGAAGAAACATCCTACCACAGCCAGGAGGAGGGGCTTAGTGCTGTCAATCAGCTTCATGTATTTGCTGCTCAATGTGCTAATGACCCAGCCTTCCATGTTGCCATAGCGACCGACCCAGTACGGAAATTATGGGTCCATACTGGGTGCAAGCTATTCTAAATTTGTGAAACTAAACCGGGTCAGAACCAGAACCGCTCTAGAACAGCTGCTCTCGATTCACCGCGGAAATAAAACTCCAGGAATCAGGTAAAGTTTTTAGCTTTTATTAAAATGTAAAATGAAAAAGTTTATCAGTAAAAATAAAAGTATCCAGAAGGTTAAAAATGTGCTGGTCAAAGTTCTGTCCAATGGCAGAGGTCGCTCCTCTGGGTTCTGATTGGCTCAGGTGGGCCCGGCAGCGGCTTCAGGTGTGACGGGCTGCAGCGTCCTCCAGGGGTCCTGCAGCATGGAGGGACTGAAGTACCTCTCCACCGGAACGTCTCTGGGCTGGAACACAACAAACCGGATCAGAACCGCTCAGGTAACCTTCTGCTCATTGGTCCGACACTCACCAGCAGGTTTAAACCAGAAATGATCGACCTTCAGTCTAAAAGAACCAGCTGAAGTGGAACCTTGGTTCTGTTCAGAGTCAGCTGGTCCAAACAATCAGAACCACAATGGAACTACGGAAACTGGAGAATTTTTACAATTATGTACAGAACTTGTGAAGATTCTGATCATCATGAAGGACCCAGCCGAGGTTTCGCTGGTGGTTCCGACTCAGCTACCTTGTGCTACTGCCGACTCAGCAGATTTCTTATAAACATCCAACCTGTGGAAGTTTCATGTGTTTTATTTCATCGCAGGTTACTTGAAGTTTTATTTTAAATATTTTATTCCTGGCTTTC
>CAEGAE010080346.1:0-42367 GCA_903067095.1 Girardinus metallicus | reverse complement strand
TATATATATATATATATATATATATATATAAGTATTTACATTGTGTTTAACCTGATCATACAGACCCTAAATTCAGAGTTGCTTCAAACACATCTAAAGAGGAAACTGGCACATTGATGCAAAGCGACATGACAGTGAGAGTGAGAATAGGTGCAGAGCCTGCTGTGACAGGAACCACAAATGTGTTTGTGAGGTGAACAGAGGGTCAGAGTTCATTGGCTGGAATGCTGCACCCCCACTCTCTCCCAGGTGTGCTCTGCCACTGACGTTAATCTTGCAGACCCCTGCGTCATGGATGGTGGGATATACATATCAGACTTGTAAAAGTCTAATTTAAAAATCAAAACATTCCAGACTGGGAGTTACGTATAATGCTTGTCAAAAAACAAATGGAAGAAAATAGTGATTTGTTACAGTTTTGTTGCTTGTTATTAAAGGATTTAGAACATAAAACACTTCACTGTGGCAGCTACGAGGTCATGAGCAAAGTTTCTGGTAAGATAACAGACTGAGGCTGTTCTGTTACAAGGCTACGGTTTGCCGTTTTTCTTTTCTGATGAGATTCTCATAATGAGGAGGGGGATTGCCTTTAAGCGGCATCTTCTGTTGACAATATGTAAACTGAGATAAAAATCAGAAAAATATTTTCAGTGTGTCTCACAATAATGAAAAGCCTTTTTCAACAGTAACGTAAAGTTGATTTTTGTTCATTATAATCTGTAATAGACATTTTGACTGATAAACCACCTGTAATAAATTTATTTATTTTTATTAACATATTTCAAGAATTATGCTATCAGAATTCAGCTGACTCAAAAACAGCAGGTAGTGCTTCCAAAACAAATGTAATTATTGTATTTCCAATCTTCTAGTCTGATTCTTTATTTTTTTTACTAAATGGTTCATACTAAAAACAAACATTCTTCTTTGTTATTTGCGTTTCTGTTTCTGAGATAAGATTCAGACACTCTGAGTGCTCAATCCTGAAAGCCCAGTCTGGTCTGAATACTTAACCTCACTGGCGAAAAATGTTAAGGGGTGAATCTCATGCTCATTTTTCCATGGAGATGTGCCAAACCCAACCAAGACCCCCCAAAACCAACCTGGACTATTAAAAGGGTGTTTCAGGTAGTTCAGAATTTAAATACTTTGTGGCTAAGTAGGCTTTACTGTGGCCTGGCAACTCTTGTAGACATTTTACTTTTATAAATAAGATACTCTAAACTTAAAGGTAAAATTTCTTAAAATCAATATTTAATGTCCTCTTATTTATCGTTTATTAGACTACAATTAACCACACAATTGCAACACTTGGCAAATATGTGAAGAAAACAAAAAAGTAAGCTATCTTTTATTGCATCATCCCATTAGAGGGCATTTTTTTGCATTTCTCTAAACATAAACTTTGAATACAGTGTCTGCTTGTCATTTCAATTTTGAAAGGTAGCTGAGCATCATGATGTCTAAGGTCGCGAAAAAGTATGTACATCTGTACGACTCTTTCAAATCAACCTACAATGATTCAGAAATGGCCAGAAAGACCTAGATGGTACACTCATCTAAGTGTATTTATGATGAGAGAATAACATTGCAGTATGCTATACAGTTAAAAAAAAAGAAAAACACATTTCCTTTGAGTACTTAAAGTCAACAGAGCAATGGAGAGAATGGGAAAGAGGTGAAGATGTTTGTGGAAGCAGACTGGAATGGGAGAAGAAAAGTGTCAGGTGTTATGTGTGATCAAAGTGAATCATGACAAGAAATGTGTACAAGGAAAAAAGACAGAAGGCAGAACTGGAGGTTGCAAAGCGCAAGACGTTGAGGTTCTATTAAGGAGTGATGAGGATGAATTAGATCAGGATGGGTACATCAGAAGAAAAGCTCATGTTAGATGTTTTGGAGATAAAATCAGAAAGGCCAGCCTGAGATGGAGTGGACATGATCAGAGGAGAGACAATGATTATATCGGTTTAAGCAAGCTGAGGTTGGAGCCACCAGGCAGGAGGCTGGAGATTTATAGATGTGGTGAAAGAGGACATGATATTACTTGGTGTGAGGGTAAAAGATGCAGAAGATAGAACTAAATGGAGACAGATGACTTGCTATGGTGACCCCAGAAGGGAAGGGCTGAAAGAGAAGAAGATCCAGAGATTAGGCTATGAGACCATGTGACTATAATTAAACAACTTACCTACAAAATTGTCTCTGGAGTCAACAACAAACACTGAACAATGCCCGAAAACACTGATAACGCTGTTGAAGCATGGCGGTGGCAGCACTGTGGTGTGGGAATATTTTTTTCTTTTATTTATTGATAGGCAGCTTGTCTATTAAAGGCTGCAAAATACTTGATACTGAGGTGAAGCTTCACTTTCCAGCATTTCCCAGTTGTTTTCCTGTGATGGTCCTAAACATACAGCCAGAGATACACTGGAATTATTAAGATCAAAACATGTCACTAATGACATCAATCTGTTAGAAAGGCCTGGTGAACGTCCAGACTTAAATCCACTTCAGAACCAATAAATGACTTGAAACTTGCTGCTCAAAAATGCTCTCCATCCAAAAAATATACTAAAAATGTTTTACCAGAGATGTGCAAAGCTGGTAGAGACGTACCCCCAAAAACCTGCAGCTGAAAACACAAAGTACTGTAACATTTAAAGTGTTGTAGGTGCATGTTATTTAACAATAATGTACAATACATTATGGAAAATAATTTACCTGGATTGCTAACGTGTCTTCATCAATAAAGAGCCTCAATGGTTCATGGACATAAGACAGGACACACGCTATGGAAAGAGGACATAAAAGTAGACAGGCAGCCATTGCATTTGGTCCTTGTCCCTCACCCTGTCATTCCTCTGAAGCCACTCGAGACGACTCTGAACTCTGTCAGCTTCTTTCTGCAGTGGAAAAAAAAATACTGTCTTTCTGCGCTCACTTGTGGAGCAGGATTATATCCTCATTCTTCCTGTTCTCAGGCACAACAACGGCATGTCTTCACACTGGACTGTCTGCCTCTGCGTCATCAAGAACCGCTGGGAAAACAGTGGCGATGTTATGATTGCTGAAATAAATTAACAGCTTTCATTTTAGCCTGCGTTTCATTTTAAACGATTGCAGAGGTTGCTTACAGGTTGTGTCCACAAGTGTAATTAAATGCCTGTTGCTCTTGTAAATGTGTTTAAGAAAGGACTAAATTCTTTTTGGTTTGTTTAGACATATTTATTAATGACCACTGACTCGCCTGCGGTGAGTTTAAAGCATTACGTAAGGTGTGGAGAATCCTCCTGCCTCCCTCTGTAAACTGCTGCACTAAAGTAACAAAGTAATTTATGATAAAAGTGGGATGTAAAACTAGTTCTTTGTGGAGTATTATGGCCCTGTCAACATCAACTATTATTAGCTCACATAAACAAATATTCTCCCTCCATTTCAACCTGGGTGTTTGTGTGGATCTTAACATGTTTGAAAAAGTCGTTCCGTGCAACAGTCAGATAGGTTGAGAAGTGAATACTTTTCCCTAGAATTAGAAAACCTACTGCAAAGTAAGCTAGTTTGTGGCCACTTGTTCTTGTGCGATAAGCTGGAAACACACCTGAGCGATGAGTCACTTTATCAAAGAGCTGGGACCAACTAACATGCTATTATCAGGCTGTTTGGGAAGAATGTGTTTAATGGAGACTTGTTGGAGGCAGAGCATGCACCTCCTTGGGCCTAAGCCATATGGAGGCTATATGTCAGGGTTTCAGAAATCTAGGGCCGTGGGCACAAAACATCAACACAGGCTGCTTATTCTGCTGAGGGATTCAAGGCAATCAAGCAAATCGGAGCTGAACGACCTCAATACCAAGCAGACTCTCAGCACAACATATCGATTGTCAGTCGCATGCTGTTTGAACCTAGAATGATTTATTTTTGAATATATTCAGATTTATTCATTAACAGCTTAGCTACTTTAAGTCCAAAGAGAATGAAGGTTTGGATTTTTAAAATAAAGCAACATAACAAAAGTTGTCTCTCAACCAAACTCCATTTAAAAAAATACTACATCCTTTTTGTTAATGTGACATTAATTCTCAGAAGGCAAAAGCATATGGTGTTAAAACCAGGCAGGTGTGTCCTTTCTAAATACCGTGGACTTTGGAAGTGCATATACTTTAAAAGTGGTTTTGTGATGTGGCAAATAAAACCACAGAAAACTCTTTGAATGCTTTCTCCAACTTCAATGTGGCACAAGAGCACCAGTCAAATAAATCAGGTCAGTAATATGGCAATTTAGTATTTGACTATTTATGTAGTTAGTTTGTCCTTTTGTAAAGTATATTTACTATTTTGAACTAAGTCAGTAAAAATATTCCAAAATGATAGCAAAACATTCTTGTCAGCAGTCAGACTAATGTAAATCTAACTGCCAGGCTAATTAATTCATCAGCACTTTTATATGTAAAACTGCTCATGCAAATGTGATTTAATGCTGCACGAAAAAAACAAAAAAAACAACGTAATCTGTGGAAAAATAAAAGCACATCCAGAAATAGCTGACTCCTGAGTAACAAAGGCATATAAATAATTTCCGTTTTTGCCTTTCAAAATTAATTAGATACCACCCCATCAACAATACACCACGAAGCAAAATAAAGAAAAACTGCAGAAATTATATAAAATGATTATGCATCTATGTAGACACAAAATTCCTGCTATGCATTAAGAAGAAAAGTTAAACAACACCTGAGAAACATGAATGTTCCCTTTCACCATGCGAACACAAACGGGTTAAGCTGTCCTCCACTGGCCTGTGTGCATTATGAATGAGCTGGAGGTGAGCTGAGATTTAGGCTAATGGCCATGTCAGACAGAGGTCATCACAGGCCTTCAGCGAGATAAAAGGTTCTCTCTGCTCTCCATACGTCGCTCTGGAAACGTTCCTGTGTTACTTCAAAGCTCTCTGGGATGTGTTGAGTGCATTCTCTGAGTATCTGGTAATCCAAACCTGGCTTGGTCTTGAAAGCAAACGTCTCCTTGGCCAACAGGGACATGGCATCATCCTGTTAGTAGTCTGTTTCTTCCACGTTTACTTACAGCAAAGGCAGTTTATGCAAAACAACAAAAAAACCCTGTCATAAAAGCAAATAAGAACCAATGAATCAATGAATGACTGAGCAATGAATAACTAATTTAGATGAATAAATCAGTTTGCATATATTTATCATTGTATTATTTTTCCTCACAATAGATAATTAAAAAACTTTAATATATGAAAAAATGACAAAAGAAAACTTCTTCCAGAAGGGCTTCGATCCCAAAAATACCACTAGAGCTCCAATGGAACGAGCTACAGTCAAATAGAATGGCCCAGTCAAACTCTGAATTGAAAATGTATGTCAAAACTTGAAAGTGATGTTCACAGCCACTTTCCATGCAATCATCATAGATCAGAGATGATTTTGCAAAGAATGAACAAAAATTGACAAACACGATCCAAAGTGGAAAGTGGTTCCGCAAAACGTTCAATAAGCTTGAAGACTTTCGCGAAGCACCCTATGTACAATTACAGACAAACTTTTAATTACCTTTGCCACACGCCTGTGTGTACGCAGGATTCTCAGCAAACTAAAAGCAAGCTTTGACACAACACGGAGGAAAAGATAACAAAAAGCGTCTGGAGCCAGCTTGGGACAACAGTAGCTCTTGCGAAAGCATCTAAATATAGACAGAGGCTGTGATATGAATTGCAGTAAATAGAAATGATGGCGAACACTTGGAGAGAAAGGGTCATGAGGTGCTGTAGTTCAGCCTCCTGCAGTTCTGTTGCTCTTTAGCCTTAGCTGAGAACAACTCCTCCCATGATACCGTGACCCGAAGACCTGCTTCCAGAGTATGGCTTTTCACTTCAGATTTCTGCGGCTATTTATTTGATGTTCTGAGCAGCCGTTGGTTAAAAAGTACTTTTCATGAAAAAAAACAAAAAAACAACCCTCCTTCCAACATGATCCTGCACCTAAAAGGCCTCTGTACATTCCTGACTCAGCTGGACATTCAACAGGCCACCACTTGCAGCACATGTCAACACACTCCGCAGGTTACCAACCCCCAGCCCTCTTTGACGCAAAACCAGTTAAAGTCACCCTGAACTGGAAGGTGCAGTAAAAACAAGACTCAGACTCTCTTATGAGACCTGTTATTAAATACTGTCAGGTCATAAATGAAAGAAACAGCAGAGGCAAAGAAAACTGTTTTTTTAAGATGTGCTTAAAATGAAAAATCTGACATCAAACTAAATAGAACATGCTGTACTAAATAACTAATAGTATAGCAGATATTGAGAAAACTGGAAGATATGTTAAAGCAGCAAATGAGAGACACGTGTCTGCCTGACTTTAGCCCATGACTGTGATGAGTGGGGGTGTGTGTGTGCGTGTGTGTGTGTGTGTGTGCTAGCAGTAGGAAAAGAGAAGCCTGGTGTCCTGTCTTCATTTGTCACTTTCTGAGGCTGCACAGTGTGGAAAATATGCCCACACCGAGGCTTTTGTCACATCTGCTATTTTTATAAACCCATCAAAAACTCTTTTGTTTTTCTCCGGGGCTTTGTCTCTCTCTTACTTAGATTAGCTTAAGTCGGTGCGTGGTGGCCATTGAGAGCTCGAGTGCTTTTCTAAGTTCTTTCTGAAAAACACTGAACGACTGATGAAAAAACATCATTAATTTAGTTTGAATACAATCTCCTTTGATGTTTGATTTAAGAATCCATCCTTCAGACGGAAGGAGCTGTTCTCACTGTTGATTCTGTGCAAATATAATTTAAAGATTTGCATATCAAAGACAGCAGTGCTAGATCTTATGAGCTGCTCCTGTTGTTGATTTGGGTTGCATTTGCAGTTGCCTGGTAGCCGGAGTCAGCTCCTTCTTCGGGAATCATTTACGATCAACGTCGCATGGCGCCAACGGGACTGACTGGCCAGGCCTCCATTGGGAGCTCCTCAATAAATTAATTATACCAACTCAACTGGCCATCTCTGTATAAAGCATTTGCTTATGTAAGATATAATAACGGAAACAAAGAGGCATTATTTCCCTAATGAACATCTAAAACACAAGCTCTTATAAAACAAACGAAGATCATTGAAAAGGAGTCAAACAATATAACACAACGGCACATGAAAAGTCCGAAAATAAGAAAAGTATTTGATTCCGTGCTTATTTTTTCAGTTTCATCACTTTCAAATAAATAGGCTACATTATTTTATGGTTGCTTCCATTTAATGTGGAATCTGAAAATGAAGAACACAAAAGTTTACATCTTATTGAGTGAAAAATATGTGATACCAAATCAAAACATAACTTGATACCAAATCAAAACATGACTTAACGTGATTTTTTTCTTACCTTTCTGAATCCTATAGAACCTCTGAGGCAGTTTGAAGTGTCTGCACAGATTTTCTGTATCCGACTGAGGATTGGAGACCGGCTAGGCTGCTACTTTTTCTTCATTTACCTCTTTATTGCCTCTGTCATGCAGGGAGGCTCATCCATGACTCATCATCATCCGAGTAAAAAAGGTTTGCATCCAAGATTTTCACATTTTGCAGGTCTGGGGCATTTGTGTCCGTGTTAACACAATGCTAAGACGGAGAGATATCAGCGTCAACTTTTGGAGTCAACCAATCAAATATGGATGAAAAGCATATTTTGTAATATAGTGAATATGGGGAACCTGCCCAGTAGATTTAACTCTCCCGCGGTCTTAAGAGATGGGGTCATTTGGACCCCACAAGATTTTTTATTGCGTGGTCATGCTGAGGTTTTTTTTCCCGCTGTCTGACCATGACATTTGCCGCACTCCTCCTGAGCGTCGCACTGAGACCCCAGGGGGAGGGCGTTAGGAGAAAATAGCCTGCAAGTATAATACTTTACTATCTTGTCCCTAATGTCTCTTGAGATCCTTTTGGTTTTACCCATATCAGTGAAGAGGTTGCAAATGAAGAAAAGTATTCTGTAGACAGAAAGTGCTTTACAAATATTAGGCATTGAGATCAGCACCACCTGGAATGGATTAACTGACTGACTGGTTGTTGGGCGTATATACAGATATACGGCCAACAACCCCTTTCAAAATACCCCCTACACCACCACTAGGGGGCATGGACATGCTCCACCATGACATCCTTTCAATCGCCTTGTGCCAGTACAGACTCAATTTTTTTTTTTTTTTTTTGATTTGGAAAACCTGGGACAAACTAGAATGATACTATAAATACCCCTAGCAGTACACAAACATTCTTTATACCATGAAGTTAATAGCATGCAAGTCAAATACATAAATAAAATACTACGGGAAAAAACTTGCATCTGACTGATTATTACCTGGTTTAAGAGACAAAATCACTTTGCTTTTACTCAGACATATAAAAGGTGACCTATTAGGCTTCCTAGAACAGGTTAGGACACACAAAACACCGTGATTACATTTTTTGCTGTTTGCTGCAGCGAGGTGTACTTGGCTATGGATGGCAAGCTAAAGAATAGACTTTATGGCTTCCAGCACTGTGCGCATGCGCAGAATTTCCGTATGTAAACAATAGCTTAATAGTGTCTATACAAATAACACACATTAAAGAGAATTTATTTAAAAATATATATACTTATTTGTAATATGTTCACGCCAAAGCAAGGATTAAGGCAGTAAATCCCGTATAATGGTGTACATGTGAAGGTATTAATAAATCGGCAGGTGTAGCACGTACCTGAGAAGCCAGCGAGTGTCGCTACAACTTCATTCATATGGATCTTCAGGACAAAGTCTCATTATATTACCGATCAATGCATGACGTCGCTTGTGGCCATGAGTAAAAACCTTGAAAAACCGCACAACTGACTAAAAGCTTCTCGCGTTTGCTCGCCAGAAAAAAAAGCAAAGTGTCGCTCACCGGAAATACGTCACCGTGATTTTGTCCAGAAACAATTTTCTATTTATAATATTTTAACTTAATTATGGAAATTATTAGAATATTGACTAGAAAAAAACATCATCCTCTAAAAAGTAGTATTTTAATTAAAATAAATAAATATGTTACACTTTGTTGATGAACGGTTTAAGAAAATTCCGGAAGTATTCTTCAGCGCATGCGCATTGGAGCTAATGACGTAGTTTCCGGCTTCCGGACACGTGGCACGCTGGAAGAACGCCGGTAGCATCTGGCGTCAGCAACGGACGCTGATTACTCTTTTCAGGAGAAGAGACGCGGCTAAAACATTAAACACACGTTAAAGAAGAATGAGAAGAGAACGAGCCATCCATCTGAGGTCTAAATCCGAGAGACGGAGCTTCACCGAGCTTGACCGAACGCCACCTGCTGATTGGACTAAGCTAGCCATGCTAAGGTAACCAGCTGCCATTTGTTTATAGCAACAGAGAGGAAGAGGTGATTTTGGATCATGCTCGTCTAAAGAAGGGATGAACAAGCCCCTGATTCAATTCTCCAGCCATCCCAGGGTACGACCATCATGCGATTTAACACGACTTATCGTTCCAGGCTAGCAATTGCCAACAGCAGTTGTTAATAGCTAAGCAAGTGTTTGCTAACTGTTCCGGACAACCGTGAGCTCACCTCGTTGTCCTCTGGAAGGCTGTTAATAATGGATGTGGTAGCTGAGCAGTTATAATAGCGTAGGATGAACATTTTACATATTTTGTGTAATTTTAAGGTGTTTGGAACTTCATCCTATCGCAGCAGGCCGCACATGCTACAGCCAATCGAACCACAGCTTTGATGATATGACTCCGGATGACATTAAGGCCCGATTGATGCACACGCACATCCGCTGACCTGAAAACAGGTTTTGTTATTTGGTTTCAATGTAGAGTATTTAATTATGCTGTATGATAATTGTAAAAAAAAATAAAGGTATCTACTTCACGGATTTCGTCTATCGCGGGTTCTTTTCGGAACGCAACCCCCGCGAAAAACGAGGGTTCACTGTATTTCTAAACTGAACCAATAAACATTTATGAAATAAAGTGTACTACCATTGCAATTCCACGAGCTGATGCCTCTCTAGGTGAGATGCTGCCTTGTTCAGCTGCCCATATCAGAAACTACTGATATGGGCAGCTGCTGTGCTGCAGGGAAAACAGTACTTACAACTTCATGTCATGAAATACAATTTTTATCTTCAACGCAGTAACTAAGAACTAATTTACAAAATTCACAGAGGGTTACAGAACTTTTTATTCCCTCCACTACATATGTGCTGCAATCTTTAGTCAGGTAAGAAAAACGTGCGCACACGCAACGCAAAACTCCAACCACGTTTGATGGATGAGAGCTTATCAGCATTTACAAGTGAAGGAGATGAAACACTGGAGGATGACTCAGCCTGAAAGACCTTTGGGAGAAATTTGGCGGAAAGTCAGGCGTGGCTGCTGGGAAACACTCCAAGTCTTCATGTTCCAGGTGTGAGATCGTTATTCACTTGCACGTGCAATCAGACGGTAAGACCTCCAAAGTGACAACACCTTAACCTTTCCAGAATCATTAAGGCAAGTAGCATTACGGAGTGTTTTAAGTAGTTTGTATCTGAGGCTTATTATTTGCCCACGAAAAACAGATGTGAGAAAATGCGGCATAATAGTCCGCTCGTGAAAAACGCGTAAACAAGTAATTGATTTTTAAATGTTGGACAACTTGAAGATCATTTGAAGTAATAAAATCTCCTCAGATGGGTTTTGCTATTAACTCTGTATCCTTTAAAGCTGGGCGTTATCCAGTGATTTGCTCAGGGACCAAACATGCAGGGTGGGATCGCTGCTCGCTGCAACAGGCTCAGCTTCGCTCGCTATATTTGGTCATTATTTTGTCTTGAGTAATTTTGCAGCCCACCAAACAAACATGACAGTCACACACACACACACACACACACACAGGGTTGCATAAGAGTCTCTGCTCTTTGCTGACATTTTCCGTGTTCACCTGCATTCACTCCAAATGCCATCCCATAGATAAGAAAGCCCCAACGTTGTCTTAGTTCAAAGACGAATTCCCTCCCTCTGCGTCAGTTAAAGTCTTTTGGAGCTGGAAAATGATCCATGTGTAGGAGTGAGGCGGAATGTAAAGCATCACAAAACAAAAGCCGTTGCAGAGCATCACCCCATCTGGGGGAAACAGAATCAAAGCGGAAGGTGCTGCCACTGCAAGAGGAATTTGTTCAGGCTCGGAGTCAACACACCTGGAAACAAGAATATTTGTTTTAGAAAATAAAAACAATACATTTTGCACTGAGAAGTTGCCGAAGCCTTAAATTAAAAAGTGGGTAAATGCACAAGTTACAATTCTACATAGAAATGTCAGCTCTCTATATAGTTGATGAATACCGGAATAGTGAAGCAGGTTTGAACATAACACATCTATACTCACTCTGATGTCTGCACAAATATAACAGTGAGTTTTAAGGTGTTCATTAGCGAGTTTTAGAGGAACTGGTTGGCTGCTTTTCGCACCTTTGAAAAAGAACGGAGCATTTTAACACCTTGAACTGGGTCGCCTCCAGCACGTACAGCACTGTGGTAAACCATAACAGGTGAATGTTGTCAATGCACCATATGTCTCCACGCAGTAAACATAGCAAACGGATAGTAAACACGAAGCATATTCACACATCATAAGTTGGGGAGAGTAAAAGGAGAGCTTAAAGCAAACTAATATCAAAAAACTCATTTGATGCTAAAAAGAAAAGGGCATTGGTTATTATTTTTTGTACTTATAAATGAACAGCACATGATGTTTTTTTTTTTTTACTCCTGCCTACTTCAGCCAGTCAGTTGAATTTTATGATGTAGACAAAATAATCCCTTCGTGCAGCCAAAATTAACACAATCGACAAACAAAAACATAACATTGCAGTGGTGAAATAAAGAGAAGTAACTAAAAGTTGTAATCCAGACTAGAATTCCTCTATGTTCCAGTTATTATCGCTCAAAGGCAACTCTAAACAAATGGGCTTTTATCCTTGAGTTCAAAGAACTCTGTCTTTTAGAAATGTTGCAATTTTCTGAAAGTTTGTTCCAGGTCAGAGAAACATAGAAACAGAAAGCTGTATCTCCATGTTTGGATCTGATTCTGTGGATGTAGAACAGATTTTTTTATTTTTATTTTTTTAAAGACCTGGGTGGTCTGGAAGGTTGATACAATGACAACAAGTCTTTCATGTATTCTAGTGCTAAGCTATTCAGTGATTTATAAACTAGCCAAAGTATTTTAAAGGACGTTAGAAATGGATGATGTGTTCTATTTTTGCTAGTTATAGTGAAAACGCAGGCAGCAGCATTCTGGATCAGCTACAGCTGTTTGATTTTTGAGGAAGGCCTCTGAAGACATTGTTGCAGTAATCAGATCAACTAGCGATAAACATGGGGATGAGTTTCTCAAGATATTGTTGGGACATAAGTCCTTTAATCCTGGACATGTTCGTCAGGTGATAGAAGGCCGACTTTGTAAATGTCTTTATGTGTCTCTGAAGGTTCAGGTTTGAGTCCATCATCACTACACAGGCAGATTTCAGGCCTGATCAGTAGTTTCTTGAAGATGAGTGCTGACTCTTGATCATTAATTTAACAATATAACAAGCTAGTTTCTCAAAGTAATGTACTTTTATGAGCTTCAAACTGGTTTAGTAAAAAAAAATTCATCATGTCAGTATCGTAGGTTGGAAGCTGCTGGTGTCCTGCATAAGGTTTATTTTCATGAAATGTCTTCAAGTGCAAGATATTGCTGGGGAAAGTGTTTTGTTTTAGCTAAGCTCTCCCTCTCTCTCTCGCTGCCTCACTAGACAGACACTATCTGTCTATATCTGTATGTATAAAGTGTCACAAAATAATAATCTTTGAGTAGGTGTTGTTACCACATAAATTTACGACTCCTTCATCTGAATAATTGCAGCCTTATCCACGAGCTGGGGTTGATTTTGGCTCGGAAGCCAGAGATCAATGTGCTCGTTCAAGTGCGACTCATCAAAATCATGCTTCAAGGTGGAGTGACAACATGACTGCGATGTCTGCTTTGCCAGCACTGGTGTCGACAGATGGCACAGAAACTATTTCCATCAGTCATCAGACTGTCCCCTCAGTTTGTGTGAGCTGACATTTTGACATGTTACATCACAGAACATGTCATTCTTTAAGGCAGCTGCTGCTTGGGGGGGAAAAAAGCAGTGCATGATCACTGATGGCAGGGTTAGGATAAGAATAAAGAGTTCCTCAACTTACCAGCAGAGACCAGTGTAATCAGGCTTGAATAAAGCCCCCCCCCCTACACACACACACACTGAAAATCCCCGCCTTGTGATATTGGCTGTAGTGACTGCGAGTCACTGAGTCACCTCTCTGGTGTTAGCTAGAATGAAAACTGCTGTGCAATTCCAAGCAGCCGGAGCCTTCAGGGGGGAAGTGCTGGCACAACTGACAGAGCGTGGCGAGATGAGCGAGCTCTGGAGTGAGGATAAACCCAACGGGTTGGCAAGGAAGGTGGGCGGCCAGCGATGCAGCCACCTCTTTAAGTCCCAATCATTTCGTGACCTCTGGAGATGCGGTGAAAGCCTCGTGGTGAAGCATTGCATCTTACCGTCACTGATAACGATGCGTGTGATGAAAATAACTGTTATCATTACAGCTGCGATTGGCTTCAGCCCCTGCGCTCGCATTCATTCAGAACTTTGAGTACTTCGATTATATCTCATCTCTAGGGGGGAGGGAAGCTCGAAATGAAAGTGCAAGAGGGTAAAAGCCTCCATGCTGCCTGAGGCCTGGGAACTGAAATTTGGATGCGCAACACAAAGTCGAGTTAAGCAGTTCATGTTTAGAGGGCTTTCTACAACTTTTCCTTTCCAACTGTGTTGTGGCTCATAGCTCATGGTAGTTATATTTGTTTCCATGACAGAAATGGATAAATAAGTAACAGGAAAGAAAAATCCCATTTATGGTTCAACACTCAAAGTGGGGCATCAGTGCATATTCGACTATTTCATTAATTTGATTTCTTAAAATTTAGATCTGTGTGCTGATTTATTCAGCAACAAGGATTATAGTATGAGAGGAATAGCTTGGAAACCTACCAAACCGGTACCCCATAGAGGGATTTAAAAGTAGTGCACAACAGAATGAAATTCTGACAATGTCCAGGTATTATCCAGCTACTCTAAGATAATAATAGATAACTTTTTGGTTGCATTTGATAAAAAATTTCAACTGCAGCTAAGCATCATAGCTAAACATGTAAATAAAATTAAATGAAATGACATCACACTTATATTCAGTGCTTTTCAGGATACTCAGAGACGCATTACAAAAACATAAGTCATTCCCGTTCATGCACACATTTACGCACTGAGGACATGCTTGAAGAAAGCAGCTGTTGATTTTGTGCAACATGCCGACATTAGCAGACACTTGGCACTGAAAGTTAAAAATATAAGTAATGCTGTTAAAGAAAGCATAACAGGTTTGGCTGTGTGCCTGCTGCTTATGCTGTCTGCTGTAGCTTTAGCATAAGCTGTGTTGTTTTTCCTTTCCTCAGGCTTGGGTTGTTCCTCTTGTGTCTTGCGAAGCGTCTGAACATGATTTATGTCGGTTTAACACTTTCCAGATTTGCATGTTTTCTGCCTCCAAAATATGAAGACACTTGCACTTTAACCTTACGTAGCGGTCATGTGCATTTGTCTCGTGGCTGTCGCGGACAAAAGCTTCGCAGTGTAACACAATATTGTGCACACGGTGGCAGTTTTATTAGCCAAATCTTTCTTTCTCATGCCACCCACTTTCTGAGCTATCCATTAATAGACAAAACTCTATTTGCACTCCAACAACATTATCTCCCCCCGACTAAGTATGGTAGTAGGGTGAAGGACCACAGCACCGCTGAGAATAGAAGAAAAATTTCCTCTGCAGCCCATGTATCAGACAGATGTTGCTTCTGGCGCTGTGTTATACTGAAAGAGGAAGGGTTACTCTTAACTAAAAGATAGCGGAACATGATACTGTCATGTTAATGTGAAAAATAATTTTCACACACACTGAAAGGCCGTGAGTAGAGGTTTTCTTTAGCAACGTGACTGATGGAGCGCAGAGAGTAGCCAGATTGGGGAACAGGCTGCTGCAGTCTGGATGCCAGTGTTGCATTCTTTGTCACATTATCACACTACTCAATGTTTTTTTTAAGTGATTTACAGCTTAAAATTTAAACAGTAAACTCCCCGAGATGCAAGCCAGCACTATAAACTACCACATGCAACTGATAAATACAGCAAGAGTATGCCTTTGGCCTACTTAAAGAAGTCAGCTAAAGCATGAAGATGTATACGGCACAAACTTCCTCCTCCCTCGTTTCAGTGTGTACGGTAGTAGTGTGTGGGAGTTTGGCTGGACAGGCCAGCCCTGTCTCTCTGGGCTGCCAGCTAAATCTCCAGTGGGCCGCAGAGCCAGCTCAAAATAAATATGTGCCCCCTTTCAACCGAGAAATCATCAGGACTTCTTTCTCTTTTGGCAGGCATCTGCACAATCCTCCACTTAAAGTTTCAAGTGAAACCTTCCTCATCGGCTGAGGTCAGGAACTAACTAGTTTTTATTTAGGTCTTGCACGCCACTTATGAGTGGCAGCTACAGTCAGGGATCACAAAGATCACTCAGCAACAGGCCAAACTGTGACAGGTTGAAAGTTCAAAGAACATTGGCTGAGTGAAACCGGAGTAGCTTTTGACTTTTTGAATAAATTACAAGGAAACATTTTTTCACCAGATTAGTCAGTTTAGCAAATTGTTAAAAACATGTGTTGATTCTTCCTTTATCTAAGATGAAATGTACATATTTTGAGTTCCTGTTGTTTCATGTTGGGTATTTGTTTGTTTATTTCAACCTCAAATAACTATCTTGTAAGGGTGGAGGAAGCTCCATCCTTCTAATCGTCCATATGTCACATTAGGAATCAAAGCAGCACATAGAAACATTGAAGCAAAAGAAAAACAACTTAATCACAGGAATAAGGTTTTCATTTTGAAGTCCAGTGGTGTCCAAATGTTGCCGCACACCCTGCTGACACTATTACTTTTTATCCAATAACAATTGGATAAAACTTTTTTATCCAATAAAAATTGAATTAAAAGTCGCAATGATTTTATTGTGACTTGTTTTTTTTTTGTTTTTTTCCTGTTCAGCAATAAGTAAAAAATGCAATATTTTAATGAAACTAAGTAGAAAAGAACAAATCATTGTATATTGGACAAAAAGTTTAAGACTTTCACTCTTTTAACAGAGAAATAAGTCTAACTTTTACTCTTTGGGTAGGAAGTTTGGAAAAAGTTTCCCAACGTTTTGGGTGAAATGTTTACTTTTTCTTATTTTCGTTTTGATCTACAATTTTTTTTTGTGAACTCCCAAGTAACTAAGATGAGAACTTTCTTCAGAAACCCTCAACATATTTAGGAGAGTTTGTTGAATCAGTGTACTCAAGTCTGTCTTTGACTAAAAAGTAAAAAAAAAAAAAAAAAAGAAAAAACACCAGGCCAAATAAAAGGAAAACTTTGTTTAATGCCTAATATTTTCCATTTAAGGAAATATAAATTTGTTATTGAAAATCCCATTGTCCATCTGTATCATCTTTTCTCCTATTAAATTTACTTTGCTGATATTTTTCCCCCTCCAGAATCCAACTCTATCCGCCAGCAGCTCTATTTATATTTATTACCTGCTTATTTTTTTATTTTTAAAAGTTCTTCTGACACATTTTTGTACTCCTTGCTGAATGAAACTATGGCAAGAATGGCATCTGTCTCTGTTTGCATACATGCAGATATTTGCACGGTTTTACTCACTATAGCGTTTCTGCTGGTATCTACTCAGTTATGCATTCCCTTGGAGATGAGTAGTATATTTTTAATAACTGCACAGTGTATATGTTGAAGTTTTGCCCTTCCCGTACAGTATATTGTATTTTATTCCGTTTTCATATTTTCCAATTATAAATTTAAGACGCACATAGGTATAGTTCAGACGTTGAAAGGAGTCTATTCAAAAGTGAAGTGCAGTGAGGGATAAAGATTTGATTAGATATGATGATCAAACAAGTTTTAACATCGAACAAACCAAGTAAATACAAAAACCAGCTGCCAAATGACGATTTCATTTACTAAGCAAAAACAAACAGTTTGAGATAACTGGCATTCAGCTTTTTCCTTTATTGTGACCAACTCTTTTTAGAAGAATTGCTTAAATTTCTCCACATATACCACGTTAATCCGGTTTAATGTTGAATTTGATCTGGGCTCTCCTAAACCTTCTTGTTTAACTATTCCGAGGAGCATTTGCATCATTGGCCTCCTCCTGTTACTCAAGTGAGCTTAAGGTTTAAGATCGTAAACTACTGATCGTTCTCCTTCAAGATTTTCTAGAAGCGAGCGGAATTACACTAGTGTCATTATGGTTAGCCACATAAGATAGTAGACGGGCTTTTTCTGTTCTTTTTGCTGAGCAGTGGTTTTGGCCTCGGGAGTCTCCCATATATCAGTCAGACAGCTACAGCCGATCCAGAACGCTGCTGCTCACATTTTCACTAAAGCTAGGAAAATAGAGCACATCACTTCAGTTTAAAAGTCTTTACACTGACTGGGTGTAGCTCAGAGAATAGACTTTAAAACACGTTGTTAGTTTATGCATCGCTTAGGGACTTCGCAATCAAAATGCATTACCGCCCCTGGAAGGGCAGCAACAGCACATCAGTCAGGAGTAGCATCCAAATATTCAGGAGTCACATGCTGACAGCAGTAAGCTATGTGATGCATTTAGCTGAACAAACATCTAACCTCAGAGAGTACTGCACAACGATCATAAAAAATGAAAAGAAAAAAAAAATCCACCTTTACTGCAACAAATAATTGGATTTGAAATGTATATGCTGGTATGTGGAGGATGTTATCAGAATACTTGCACATTATATATAACCGACGCATGTTTGGAAGGTGAACAAAAGGTCTAGAGAGCAAACAATGTCACAAGGCCGACTCTGCTGAATTAGCTCATGAAACTGAAGTGACTCAATGTCCCCATCTACTGGCGTTTTGTAGATCTGTTATGATGTCATCTTCACCAACATAGCATTTATCATTTTGGCAATAATTGCAGAGACGGATGTGGTATGCAGATCAACGTTTTGCTAAATCGAGTACAAAAAAGATTTTCGTCAAAATGCAACTTTTCCAATTCTACTTGAATAATTTGCCGTGGTCGCATTTGTAATCCCAGAGAAACTCATTCGTTCCCATCAGAATCTGACAACTTTCAACCTCAGCTAGAATTAAAATGGTTGGCTCTATTTGCAACTAGAAATAAGTCTGAAAAGTCAGTGAAAAACATTGACATTTTAGAGATCACTGATTTTACAATATAGCTTTATTGTAAAATGCATGGAAAGCCATCCATACTTTCTCAAATCCTGTACCGAGATAATATCTCAGTTCTTCTTTGAGGAGCTCTCCAGGAAATTTACAACTTACAAAATGGAAACCAGTAAATGTCTAGGACATCATTTGGCCTTTTGAAAATTATTTATAATGTAGTTTTGTATTTATATTATACATTGTACTCTGAATTATGTATACAGACATGTGTTGGCTCACCTCATGTTTTGGTATTTCTACACTAGATGAAACTGTCAATCCTGAAAAACAGGAAAAGCAGAAATTGTTAAGCATTTGTACTTTTCACCCCAGAAACAATTATTTAATGTAAAGATAGTCAAGTCATACATTGACTATCTTTTCTGACAAGGCTACATTCGCTTTTGTTTTTCAAACTATTTCTATTAAATCCATTTCAAAACAGCAACAAACAAAAAGTCATGTAAAAAAACTGACAGTACGCTGACAATAAAACAAATACTTTATTGTAAAATGTTTTATTCAAAAACATTCCAAGTAGATTCCTTTACCTTGACATATTTTACAAATATGTGGCTTACACAAAAAAAAAAAAAACAATGATGTAAAGTGGGTGAGAACAGAGAAAAATGCAAAGTACTAACTTTTCTTTGAGACAAAAAACATGAAAAAACAAAAACTTGACTGGCAAATTAAATATAGCTTAGTCCAGACATTCAACCTAAATCAGTGAGCCGTTTGGATTAAATGGCATCTGAAGCTAAAAGTATGGCTACCATGTGAGGAGGATCAGGGGGAAGGCGCTGGTTCTCTTTAAAAGCTGAGAAAGTCTTCTCAATAAAAGTGAAATGATTTGGACTCTGAAACAATAATACTCCTGCTGGTTTCACTTTTAAAAAAACAAGGGGCATTTTCTTCAACAAGAACTTGTACAAATCGTTATTCATACTCATTTGAATATTTGCCTTATCTAAAGATTAGTGCACATCTTTGTCATAAAAGCCGCTGAATAGAATTTGAAATTAAAGTTCTGCAGCATGAGTCAAGTCTTCCCCTGCACAGAAAGACATAATACTTTTACAGTTCAGTCTGTTAAGCAAAGAAAAAATAAACAACAATACATGATTTGGATGGATATGGACACATTTTCACATTCAGGAAAAAAAAAAACAAAAACAAATAACAAATGAGACATTTATGATTAAATAAATGATCAGTTCTATGCAGCAGCAATTTAAGATTGTTCCCCACAAATAAACTCCAGAGGATTGTTGATGCTCAAACTGAAGGAGAGCAGCTTGAAAACCAAAAAAAAAAAAAAAAAAGACATGCATATAAACTAAGCTCAAAATTTACATGGATACATTTAGAAACTTTTCTCGAAGCTTTATTGTTTCGCAATGATTTAAAAGCGTTCGGCTTCTGCACGTCACTGGTCTGCTTTGAAACTGAGACTCAGACTGGGGAGCGAAGGAGGGGCTCAGCTGCAAGGACGCACAAGACATGTCCAGATCCAGGACAACAACTCTTATCTCTGGCACCTGGGAGATCATCTCTCATCGGATGGCCTATTAGGAAGTGGTGATTTTCAGATAAGCTCGTCTGAGAAAGAAAGTTAAAATTAGCATCCGTGATCCAGCTATTCAACAAGGCCCATGCTGGTTCAAGACTGGTAAGTACAAAAACAGAAGACATGTGCCAAACTTAAAGTACAATTAACAGTCTTTTTTTCTTCTGTTAAACGGATGTGGTAAAGCATCAGAATACTGAAATCACTGCACTTATATTTGGGAAGATCTATCTTCTGATAAGGCTAAGCGTCATCTGGTTTTTATACATTCATAAGAACAGGACTTGCAGTTACGGGGCAGAGGGGTCGGGGAACCGCGACGGGGTTAGGACAGCAACACATGTTGTAGTTAAACCGTTTGACAATCAGGCTGAGGAAGGCACTGGGTTTATGTTATACCACATGAAACGCTTACGCTCTCTCCACTATCCATCTTGAAAAAGATAAAAATCTAAAAAAGTTTTTTTTAGCTGGAGATCGTTTTGCTATTGAAAAATAAAGTTTGACATATTTAGAAAAAATATCATCTGCACCTTTGATTCATTTCAGCAAGGAGAGTTTACCAAAAGCAAGCGGCTTTAAAAAAAAAAAAAAGAAAAGAAAAACTTATGGCATTTTGGTTCTCAAATAAGCATCTGTTTGACGCTGACTGTACTAGAAGTCTAGAAACAAAACTGTTGATACTTTTGTGCTGAGGGAAAAAAAATGGAGCTTTACGAGTTTATTAAAATGATATATCCGCTAATACTAGCAGAAATGTTATTGTGACCCATTCCCACTTAAGTAAAACCAAATAAATTAGTGTGCTTACAAAAACTTGCAGAAATAAAAAAAGGACAACAGAAGGAAAAACAAAATGTCTAGACAGTCACAGTGCTACCCATTTAGACCGGGAGACTCCTGTTAGTAAGGGTGAAAAGGACAGCTCTACATGGAACGGTGCCATCTTCCACAGATTAAGAAAAAACAAACAAAAAAAAAACATAGCACTTGTTTAAGTCACAGTCCTCGCATGCTCCGTTGGGGTCACTGCGTGTCCAGTCGGCTGTACTTCACGCCACGGTTCCAGTGCATCGACCTCACTGCGAGGGGCAGCTGGTAATTCCGAGGAACCGTGCCGTTCACGTTCTCTTCGAAATACTGGAAGAGTTTGTACCACCACACCCGGGACAACAGGTTGCTCGGTGACGTCTCCTTCAGCGACTGAAACAAGCACGAAGGCCGTCAATGGAGTCACAGAATCTCTGAGGTGGATTTGATTTTTGACAAATTAGCCGTTATGTCACAGTTTAACTCTTGCGCAGCTGTTTGACATAAACTATTACAGCGTGGGACTGACAGAGGGCACTCTGGTCTCTAACAAACTTCTCAACCTTCATTGAACATTAAATTACACACTTTCTATCTTCTGGAAGTTGAGTTGTGTTGCATTAAATTTTATTGTGAGGATTAGAGATTTACGACTGCACACTCCCTCTTATTGGTCTGTCGCATAACACTAAAAACATTAAAAACATACATTTAAGTCTGTGGATGACAGAAATCAGAAAAATACTGCAGCTTTGTAAAAAAAAAAAAACTGATCAGGAGTTACCCTGTGAACTCACCTGCTGGTTGGCTATCGTGTGGTACCACCAGAAGAGGCGGGTAGTGATGAAGTATGCCACGACCACGTCCACAGTGTAGTGGTCGTGGGCCAGGAGGATGCAGAAAATCCCAATGGCACTCAGTGCCAGGCAGGCCCAGTGGTACAACCAAAAGCGCCTGGGGGAATCTGAAAGGGACACGGATCAAACGCACACAGAAGGGAAATTTATTGTTATTCAGCAGTGGAATACTAATATTATTATTAATTAATTGTTCTTACGGTATGTGTACTACTGTACAAATTTGTGTGCAAGTAGATATATTTTCCTTGTTTGATCCTTGTTTTTTTTTACCTACTAAAGGGTATAGTATGCTTTTTTTTTCTTTTATGAAATGAAGCAATAAATAAACAATAAGTGAATAAATTATGCCAAAAGTTCAGCTTGTACAACACGACAACAAGGGCAACGTCACTTAAAAGCTGTTCTACTTTTTAACCACTAGATGTCAGATCTGCATCAATTAGATTTATGGACACACATGCTAGACAAGTACTCGACCTCCTTCCAATAAAACCTATGAAAATTTTTTAAAAAAGGACAGCGTTCAACACCAAAACCGAAGGTGAAACCTGATAATCTAATTAAAATATCAAGAAGCCGCTTCAAATGCTTTAGCCTTCTTTCGAGAAGATGGATTAAAGTAAACAAACTGATCGGCCCAAACACCTACAGCATTGCACACTGAAAAGTACCTGTTGAGGAACAACCCAGTGTTAAAGCTCGATGTGTGGTTACAGAAAAAGTGCAAAACTAATGCACCAAAACCAATCTTGGAAAGAGAGTATGTTGGTGGCGCAACGTTTCCTCCCATCTTTGCTACATCTACTTGTGAAATCTGTTGCTGAAGCAAAGTCAAATTGAAACCACAAGAATCACTTGTGGCAGAGAAAATACATTTAAAAAAAAAAAAGGACAAACACCAGCTTATTGAACTTCATGTGAAAAAAAATTTTTTAAAAAGCTGTCGGACTTCGGTAAAGAAGTCCGACAGCTAAATTGTGATGAAGTATTTCTAAAACAAGCTGTACGCAAGCACACAGTGGTCAAAGGTGACTGAGAAGCTAAATGTTCTCCATCTCATCAGTCCTGACTAATACATAGACACAAAGCTGCTTACACTCCTTGATGAAGAGGAACGTGAGCGTTAACATGACAGTGTGGCCGCTATAAAGATAATCTCCACACATTGTATGGGAGCCTGTGATGGAGAGGCCCCCGCCGGCAATCATTTTCATTATTCTCCTCATCTGTGCCTCCCAGTTCCCGAGAAGCTGAAACACACAAAGTCACACAATAGAATGTTATTCCAAGAGAAAAAAAAAAAACAAAACAAAAAAAAAAAACGGAAAAACAACTATGAAGACATAATAGTTGAAAATAAGGATGTTTGATTTCATTTTCTATGAATTAAATGACGACATCTCAACTTCAAAAACACATTTTTCAGTAAGAGCTGTGGGGTTCTCCTACGTGAGCCCTTACAATAGATGTCGTTTCTTACAACACAATCCAATCAAAACAAAACTAAGATGAAAACAATCAAGTTAATGCTGCACTTAAAACGTTGCTGCACAAAAAGAAGTCCTTCTCTTTTTCTTGGAATTGACCTCCTAACATCTATAAAGAGGATGCAGAAAGTTGTGCTATCTTCTAAAAAGCAGAACACTATGCGATAGGACGGATATAGAGGAAGCTTTTGATTTCAGTGATAAAACATCTGGTTCAAATCTTCATCCTTAACCAGGAACTGAACCTTGGCAGCATTTCCACTTTAGCTTCATGTTCCTCATCCCAAACAGACGGTGCTTTAAACTCATATTTAACATCACAATGTTTCCCGCAGTAAATGCGTCTTTAGAAAACTTTTTTCTCATTTCATAGCAACATTCTACGGTTGCTTAGAAAAGTATTTTCGGATTGGTAGTTTTCATATTTCTCCATGCTACAATCCCACACCACTGTTTTAAATGGGATTGCATATAACAAACCAACACAAAATACTGCATAACTATGAAGCTGAACGAATTGATACACGGCTTCCTATGTTAATTTTAGAACAAAAAAAAATAAATTATCATCTCACCTGATCTGTACTCGTATTCGGTTTCCTTTAATCTGATCAAATTTAAAAAGACAACCTGTGCGTTTAGAGAAGAGCATGTGTGAAGACATAAATAAATTCAATTGACAATAGTTGGGAAATCCTGAAATTGTTCTCCATCCAATCTGATTGAGTTTGAGCCATTTTGCGCAGAAGAATAGGAACAAGGCTTAGTCTATAAGTGTATCTACACCTAAAGACCTGTAGTTAAATGCTACAGGTCCAAAAATAAATGGACACCTCAATTTTAAGCTTTTTACTTGATAGAAACAAAAAATAAAACCAAAATTTCACAGTTATGCACTGCTTTTTGTTTATCTTTTGCATGAAATTCCAATAAAAAAAAAACCCAGCAGTTTATAGATGTAACGTGACAAAAGGTGACAAGGTTCAAAAGGTGTGAACATTGCTCCAAGGTGTTATGTAAATAATACTCTTTAAAACTGTAAATATGTGCAATCAAGCAAACAGAAACCCATACAGGTAAGTAGGAGCAATTAAACCAGTTATGTAATCAAAACCACGTGAAGCAGCAGCTCAAAGGTCTATGCCACCGAAGCTGGGCATAACTTAGAAATGTTTAAAGGAAAGCGTGAACAGATATTTCTAAAATATGTTTTTCTTTCATTTGCTAAAGCAATTTCCTTTTAATTTGAGACACAAAACAAATATTCTACCTTTGGCGAGCACTGAAAGTGCATCCCGGGAACCGGAAGAGTAGTGATATACATTGTAATACATCGGTAGAGATAGAGTGTTCCTACAATGAAGAAGAACCTCCTGCCTACAATTGATCTGTGAAGAAAAAAAAAAAAAAAAGAAAAATGATCACAATCAAGGCTAACAAAGCTCAGAACAGACACACGTCAGCATTAAAGGTACTGAAGTTACAACTGCAAAACCGCAACAAAGGCTCGTGTCCTTTAACTACATCTTTACAAAAAAAGACAATATGGGCTGACTCAAAATATTTCCTACAGGGAAAAATGTGAAGAATCATAATATGGAAACCCACACACATTCCACTCTTCAATGTAATAGTGTTTTCAAACTATGAATTCTATAAGCAGGTAAAAATCACAACATTTCAAACTTTTCCAGTATAAAGTTTTCCAACATATTCTGAACATTTAGGAAACATTTACCAAGTTTGGTGTCATCATTTGTATGTTGCAGTTATGAAAAACCATAAATAAGCCTGGCTTCCAATAAAGGATTATTTCATGAATTTTTATTTTACTTTTGTATTGATGCAGAGACACATAAAATCTGATCTCCAATCCAAAAATCTGCAGGATTTAAGATGTCTCACAAACTCTATGATCTGTTATGCATTTAGTGCCAATGTATTGTTTGGAATCTAAAAAAAAAAAAAAAACCTGACTCAGTTTAAGTCCAGTTTCAAGGTCTGATTTAAACGGGTCAACAGGTCAAAAAAAATACTGACATTGAACATTTTTGTGTCTGCATTGAACTGTCAGTAATGGCTCAGTTACAAAAAAATAAATAAAAATAATCAGTAACTGGTGGTAAAAGAAAGATAAAGGACATTATCTAAATATAAATTAGCCATTTTTTATAATTACACTTTTTTAGCATAAATAAGGTATTGAGGAATAAAGTCTGACACTCAATTTTCCCTTTTTTACATATAAAGGCAAAAATATATATTTTTTTCCTCTTTTCAGATTTTTCAAGACTGCAGTAGCTCTAATATAACTGCACTAAAGTCAAAACAACAGATAATGGCTTATAGATGTATTTTAAATATATCTATATATATTTAAATATAAGTATTTAAATATATATATATATATATATCTATACTTAACAAGACCATGTTTTTATTTTTGCGCAAGCACCGTGAAACTGTAGGATTTTGACAGACCCGGGCCTATTTTGGAGGAATAAAGGACATGCTGAGATGCAACATGACGGTCCATACCTGTGCTTGAGAAGCATCCACTGTATCAGCCACAGGGCCACCAGCAGCATGCCGTTAATCTCGCAGATGGAGAAAGCCCATTCGCGCCTGTCGAACAAGTCGAAGAACTTATCAGGCAGCGGCGGAGTGTGTTCCTTCGGAGGAACTCGTTCATGGACCACTGAAATGACGACACTGGTGGTGATGAAGCACACCACAGCATAGATGAATGCTATGCCTGTCTTCCCCCACTCTGTAGGGAATGGGGTGCGAGTAGGTTCTATTGTTGGCATAGGAATGTGGATCATCTCCTGGTCAAAGTCTTTCCTCCCCAGCGTGCCATTCCTCTGAGGCTTACTAGTTCCGTTGGGTATTCCCGGTACGTGCCCGTTTGCGTGACCGTTTTTATGATCCTCGATGTGGGTCTCTATCCGGAGGATCTCCATCCGCTCCAACAGCCGCTCCCCGCCGTCAGGTGACACCCTCGAGAGAGGAGGCACCTTGAAATCTGCCTCAGTGAGCCTGAGAAGAGCGGGGCCATCTCTCTGACGGAGGGCATGGGTGTACTCTGGCATACCCTCTTTGCTCAGCCAATCAGAAACATCTTCTGTCGACCATGCCGCCACCTTCTTCATCTTGAACAGTGGTCAACGGTGAGGATTAGGAGAGTCCTCAGATTAGAGGGCAAAGTTTATAGGAGGAGCGGCCGTCTATGAGGCAGTAGCAAGACATCTGCAGTTCTGACACATGGTGCGTCTTTATCCAGAGGGAGTCCAGGTTCCTCTTGACATCTGAAAGAGAAGGAAGGCAGCCGGGACTCTCAGGAACAGACGGCTTTCTTCACCTCAGCAGCTTCTTCAAAGCAGCTCTGCTAAAAGAAGGACAAATGTGTGCGTGTTAGACTTTAGTGATTGAAAGTAATGGCTTTAATTCGCTAATGAATATCAACAAATAATCCAGCTATTTTTTCATTTAAGATACTGGAAAAAATAAAGGAAAAATCAGTTTGACCTATTCATTAAACACGTTAACAGTACCAACGCCCCGTTGTGTGATTTTCCTGAGTTCATCAGAAGTCAGACACAGGTTATAGAGAAATATATTTTTGTGCAGAAATTGGGATATTCCGATTTCCTAAAACTAGTACCTTTCCATTGGCAAGGTATGCATGTTTCTATGCATTCACTGTGCACTAGCAATGTTCCCCAGCTGCATCTGCAGCGGTGCTCCTGAGCTTTTGTGAGCTGCATACGTCAGCCATCTTCATCGGTCGGCTCCGTCTGATTTCCAAAACAAACACGGTAGACAAAGCATCAGCGTCAAAGAAGCCTGATTGTAAAAGGTTCCCAGAGTTTTCAAATGTCAAAAGATCTAAAGTATGGGTGTACTTAAATATGAAGGCTTTTGATTCTCTGTATGGTTTTGAGGTCTGCCACTTTTTCCATTGAATTTCAATTAAATTAAGTAAAACTTGCTTTTGGCACTAGGAGGTCAACTGGATGTTTAGACTAGTCAATTAAACTAAAAAGTAGTCAGATTAAAAAAAAAAAATACAGTCAGTGTCATTAGGATACTAACCTCCTAAACTACTTTTAAATAGATGTTGCATAGACTTAAGAGGCCATGAACTGCTAAGCTGATTCACTCAAACACTTGTACACAACAAACATCTATTAATAGAAAACTGTCTTATGTTGTACACATAAAGGTAAATCTCAAAAGAAGTGCAAAATTTCTTGCCAGTCATTTCAGAAAGTGAAACTGTCGTTGTAGAGATTCATTACAGAGTAAAACAAATTCTAACTCTTATTTTTGCTTTATTAGTGATTTTGTCTTTCAGGTAATCCCCCCAACCCCCAAAGTTTAGTGTCTCAGAAAACTTGAATATCACAGACCAATCAAAAATGGATGTTTTATGCAAGCACAAACGTCAAGCATTGGTAAGGTATGCATGTTTCTATGCATTCACTACATGGCTGGGCCTCCTCTTGCATGAATTACTGCACTGTTGCATAGAGGAGATCAGCCTGTGGCACTTGTTAGATATAATGGAAGCCCAGATTGTTTTGATAAGCTGCCTTCAGGTCATCTGGCTTGTTGGGTCTGGTTTCTCTCGTCTTCCTCTTGACTACAGGAAGACAAGAGGGGGTTAAAGGTCAGAGGAATTTGCTGGCCAATCAAAAACAGGAATACCATTGCCACTGAGCCAGCTTCTGGTACTGTTGACAGTCTGGGCAGGTGCCAAGTCCCGTCGGAAGATAAAATCAGCATTTCTGTACAAATTGTCAGCAGAGGGAAGCATGAAGTGCTCTAAAATTTTCTGGTAGATGGCTGCATTGACTAGATTTCAGAAAACACAGTCGACCAGCAACAGCAGATGATATGGCACCAAACCATCATTGAATGTGGAAACTTCACACTGGACTTTAACCAGTGTAGATTCGTTGCTGCTCCATTTCTATGGACCTCACACTCAGAGAGCACCACAATCCACTGGTTTTTAAAAAAAAAAAAAAAAATGGACTGTTTTTAAAGACATTTCTTTTTGGCAAAATTGTGCTTCACTTTTGTCGATATGTTTTAATCTCTAATTTATTATTTTATTTATCTCCTATTTAGATTTATTCATATAAATCTAAATAGGAGATTTATTTGAATAAATCTCCTATTTATTCATATATTTAATACTTTTTATCGATTGTAATTGCTTGGTGTTTCTTTTTTAGACCTTTGTAGATATGTTATATCTTAAGATATAAAGGGCATTTTAAATAATATATTATTAGTAGTAATAGGGTGTGAAACCCTCAGTTTCCATTAGCAGCTTTTTACAGTATGCCACTTTTCCAAGACACTGAATTTTGATTATTATCTGCAACCCATAATCACAAAAGTTAAAAGAAACAAGGCTTGGTATGTTTTATTAGGATTCAGTGTAAAATACGAGTTTTCCTTTCTGAGATGACTAGCAAGAAATATTGCACTATTATGCAACATTCACATTTTTTTTGACTTGTGCTTGTAAATGAATGTAGAAGTGAATGAAAAAATTGGAGGAGGAAATTAATTGTGAAGCATTTATATGAAGAAACATAAATCAAAATGCGAGGTCAGCCAAGATTTACGGCTGTGCCAGGAGGCGCAATATCTTCTTACGAAATCTGAGGAAACTGAATAAACAAAGGAATGTATTAGGAAAACAATGCGCCACATATAAAAGGCATAGGAAAGGTATATCTTAGAAATAAGGTGCAATGCACAATATATCTCAACAGTAACTATTTAAAAACTTTGTTGTTCTCAAACAAGCTTTGGCTGGGAGCCGTTACCAGTTGAGTCATGTGCATTTGTCTTCATTCATAGCGACGGGCAACCTTCGAGATTCTTTTGAGATTTATCAGCAAAGTAAGTCACATTGTGTTCTCAATGCTGCCAAGTTGGCTAATTCTGCTGTACTTTTTTCTTGCAACCTGCTACATATTGTTACATTTCTGGATGAATGATAGCTGCAATTCCCTTTTTCAGTATTTAATCTATTAGCCAATTATAATCACGCCCAAAAAGATAACTTTACTTTATTACTTTTATAATGAAGTATTATTTTTCAAAATTATTACAAAAAATAATATAAAGTAAAGCTGTAATAACAGTGGGTTGATTTGGCCGTCAGCACAAAGCCTACACATTACAAGTCACAGGCACCGTGTTAAATCAAGCAAATTCTAAGTACTTGAAGGAGTAAAATATAGTAAACAGACAAAACGTTTACAATGAGAGTGCGCCGAGAGACTTCAAAACTAAACTTGTGGTGGCATCTTCGGTGTTTCTTTTTTCACCATGCCAGGTATGTGCACTTCCGTGGTTCAAAACGAAACTCAGACCGTGCGCATTTCTGTTTAATGTGGTCAAACCTACAGACTTAAGAATGCTTCCAACCTACAGACTTAAGAATGCTTCCAACCTACAGACTTAAGAATGCTTCCGTCCTAATGGATTTTTTTTACCAAAAAAATCCATTAGATTCAATCTTAAGCTTTATTTCAGTAGGTGGCTGTATTTATCAAATAGGTCTTTAACTCAGTATTTTATACACAGCTTTTTCACAATAAGTCGCTTCATGATTTCAAACAGGAAATGTCCTTTATTTTCCCCCGTTTACTTTTCAGTTCCTCACAAATAGCTCTTATAAAACTTAAGGAAACAAAGTCTCCAGCAGGACAACATCAGTAAACATAAATTATGCTCACATCCATTACAGAATGTAGCATTAATCATTTACTTCAAATGATTTTAAACAAGAGAATATATTCTGCAAATTCTTCAGCCTGTAAACAAAATGACTTCTGATTCATAATCACCCAGTTCTATAGTCAAAATATAAGAAAAGAAAGTCAAAAAAAAATTTATAGTGTGGTTTGGCCCACACTAGGCAACAGCTGTGGACACAGATTAACTAGGACATCTGTTGCATATCATTCATTTGTTTACAGACTGCGATGTCAGTGGTAGACACAGGGTGTGCTTTGCTCATGTGCGGGGGTGTGTGGTTGTGGGGGAGGTGATGATGAGCTGGAGACGAGCTCTGATCTGCAGCAATGGGGGGAGATAACTGGGTGTATGAGGCTGAAACAGACTGGTGGAAGGGTCCTATAAGTCACCAAGGTTGGAGCTGAGCATTAGATCTGCAGCCCCAACCCTGTCAAAAGGGCAGCGATCCGACCGTTATGCATCTGTACGGCCGGGTCTGGCCAGGCACAAAGCAGCTAAACACACTGGCAAGCTGGATGGTTGGCAGAACAAACTGCACACAAGCACCTGATCTCGCCTTGTTTCCGCTTGGAGGCCTGTTTAATCAGGCCGGTTTAGTTTCTACAACTTCACCTGTATTCAGAGTAATGTCACGTCGCACAGCTTATGTGTTGCACAACCACCAAAAGAGGAAAAATAAAGCATATAGTACCACATAGTATTGTGTAGGGAAAAGAAATTGTCCAGGAGCGTCTCTGAACTCAGTGAAGAAATTCAATGAAGACAAAGAACACGAGTGACGGTTATCTATTACTTCAGACTGTTGCCACATCATAGATTAGTTGTCACCAAGTCAGCTGTGAGAACGACCTTCGGTCTATGAATCAGCTTAACGCATATTGCACAGAAATAATCTCCTTCAAATGAGTAGGACAACAGACCAATTCTGAACCAATAAACAACCTTGAAGTTAAAAGGGTAAATAAAATACTTTGGCACAGTGTACATATTTACAGTTGTTGTGCTTTGTAGCTAAATATACAATTTTACTTATTATTATTATTGAAGAATTTATGAAAGGTGGAGAGATGGTGCCAAATGTTTCGATATAATATACTGTTGAATTCAGTTACACAAGACTGAATTCAACAGTCTTGTGAATTCAGCCTTGAATTCACAAGGCCGTTGTGAATTCAATTGCTTGTTATTTACGAGCTATTTATGAGTTATTTACCATAGCCAATGAAAATTTCTTCACTACAACGAAAAAGAAGCTAAAAGAGAAACAATCTGGAACAGAGGGAAGAAAGTCCAACCGTGAAACGTGTTGTATTTTAAACAAGATGTTACTGAGTCACTGAAGCGCTCATCTTTTGCCTGCTGCTTTATGCTGTTTAACTAGCGCCCACAAAGGAAGGTCTATAGAAAGAGCTCTATTGTAATACGTTTACAATGAATACTAAGTTCTTTAAGCATCCGGGTCCAAGTGACATCACTCACTTGGACCCGGATGCTTAAACTACTTAAGGAAATCAATGTTTTTCCCTCCCCCCAGCCTCACCGCAAAAAGGTACAACCCTCAGAGAAAAACAAACAAAGAAAAAAAATTGGATGAACTAGGGCTTTGAAAACCAAAATCGGTTGTCAAACAATGAAGGTCCATAGCTTATAATCAGAACATGAGAAATGCCTTTTTTTTTCTTCACGCAATTTCATTTATATTTTGACATAATGTTGAATGCTTCTGAGAATTTATTTTCTCAATGAAATTTTAACGTGTATAAATAAAAGTCAAAATAAAATAGAAGTTCATATTCTCAGTTTGAATGCAGTTTTGATGAACTACAAAACCACAACCAAACTTAATGAAGTTTTGCTGCTTTGTCCAAGACGGTGTTTCATGTCCTCGTGAAAATAAACCTTTTGAACTTTGATTTTCTTAAATCCTGAAAAAAAAAACAAAAAAAAAAACAAGCAAGTGCCTAAAGAGATCAATCAGATTTTGACATAATTGGGACAGAGCATCACATGAGCCTTATGTCTTATATTTTAAAGTTAATAGGTTATTTAGGATTTAAAATATGATTTATAAAAACAGCAGTAAGGGTGTCAACGCTATTGGAGCAGTTAATCAACTGGGACTATAAATATAAACATATTAAGTACTTTTGATAATTGTAAATGCATAGTTGGAAACATTGCAAGATGGAAATAACTAGAAAGTATTATTAATGGATGGTTAGAAAAAGCAGAAGAAGTGTGCTACTTTATCCAATAAATTCTCCTGTTTAAGGTTTTGGTGGAGCTGAGAGGAAGCCGCACTCGTGACATCATCAGGAAAGGATTCCACTCAAGAGTGACGATCCGTCAGTCTGACAGTAACATAAACACCCCAGGTTTAGTAGATGGACTGGGACTGGCCAGCCTCGATACGGTTCAATACAGAGTCAATAAAAATGGCTGAAATCAAGAGTTGCTCCGCCACAAGCGCCGCTTCTTTTATTCCTAAAATACCTGACCTCAATTTGAGCTCAAAGTGGTACATCAGTCACAGTAGTGTGTTCCAAAATCTCCTTCCAGAAATTTATCAGATCAAGCATACTGACCCCTGAGAGGAATCCATGATTATGGAGATTATGTGACTTAAAGTGTAAAAGTCTATGTTCCCCACGTTTTACCTTTATTTTCAAAACTTGAGTGCATTTGTTAACATGTTTGAATACAAGTCTGCAAATCGCACACAATTCATACAAATTTCCTGCATTGGATGCAGGAAAAAGGTGAACACTCTTGTGACTCCATAAAAAGCAGAACAGCAAAGACATAATATGTTGAGAATTTATCACTCAACCAAAAGAATACCATTATAAAAGTTAGCTTTTTTTGTGCAAGTCAAACTAAGTCTTGCACAAAAAAAAAACCCCTCAAACTAAGTCAAATATTTCAGAAGCAATAATTATTGCTTTTTTGATTTAAATAAAAGCAACTTATTTTAAACACCGTTTTAGTGTAGTCACCAAAGAAACAGTTTTCTCAGAGATCTGCTTTTTGTATTTCTGACATTTGTTGCAAACCATTTTCCACTTGGGATACGACTAAAAACTGAGCTGAACTGAGATCAAAGCCTGATCTAGTCACCTGATTAGGCCAATCTGATACACAGCATCTGAAAAGTTCTGGTGGCGTCCCGGTCCTGAACCCAGAAAAAAAAACACTAACAAAAAAAAAAAAAAAAACAAACTTGTAGACAACCCCTTGTTTATTCTTGTCTGGTTATCTAAATCTGACACATTTAGACATAATCATAGACAATCAACTATCAATTTCTGTCACATAAAAGACACACATATGTTATTCCTTCCAACAGGAACCTGTTCTGAAAACAAACAGGCCAGCTGCTCTCTTTGTACCTCATGTTCTGAGCTCTAGGCCTTTTCTTTACTAGTATCCACTTTCAGTTTTTATTTTGTAGTGCGTCACACCAACAAAAGGTAAATCAGACGCTCTCACCTATATCCATTTACACTTGGCATACAAATACTGCATATGTGGAGAAAATGAGGTCAATATTGACACAACTGGGCCAGCCAGGCCTATGTGAAAGACAATATGGTTACAAATTAACTCTGTATTTTTCTGTGACTTACACAGTGGCTCAGTCACAGTTTTTGAATGAAAATATGTCGCTGCAGAAAGACTGAGGAAGTCACCAAGGAAATTCAGAAAAATGTAAAGTCACCGTGTAAAGCCAGCTCTTAGAAAATAAAAAAAATTGAAAAAACTACGACTGTTTGCATGACTCTTTAACTTTAGGATTTTTAAGGTAAATAAATCTACAAAGACTTGTTGCTCCTCAGTTACACGTCACCAACAACTAGTGAAGCGTGCGTCCACGTTTTCTGCTTTTCACTTCAAATTTCCGCTTGAACGAAATCTAACATCTAGTGATGAAATGTGTTTTCTGAGAAGGCTTTGAAGCTACAGTTCAGTTCACCATTTGCAACTAAATGACGCCTTAACTCGCAATTCTTTAACAATTTAGCCGTGGGCCTGTTTAAAGCAGAAACTTGGTACTCATTCACTGTTTAAGCCTGTTTTGTAAGGTCACAGTGTCACCAGTACTTGCCAAGAATGGCTTCTTAAAAAAAAGTTACAATAAAGAAAGAACAGTTCTTGAGCGGAAGTCTTTAATTGAAGTGCATGCTGCTTGTGGTTTAACTTGAGTAACAGATCACGCATTATCTGATTACAACTAAGCAACTGGTCAATCTGACGAGCAGTTCTGTGGAAAAACCTACACACTTCTTAACGGTTAAGATTAAAAACCCTAGGGGACGCCTGAAATCAACGGATAACCCTGGATTATCCATTGATTTTTTTTGATTAGTAATAGATTAATAATTTGCCCAACCTTTCAAGGTAGCAGGTTCTCACTAAAAAAAAAAAAACAAACAACACAATATTTACTAAGCCATTAACATAAATATTTCTAACAATCTAGTTTCTTTTATGCAAAATGTCTTGCCAGCTATTTTTGAGTATGGTTGCCACAGTTTTGTAAAATTTATTATTATCTTGGAAAACAAATTATCCCATAAGAATTTATTATTATGAGATAAACTAATAGTTTTTTGGAGGTTTTTTGCCAACTTTAAAAGTTGAGACAAAACCTGGGATAACTACTTTTGCTGTCCTACACCTTTTACACCAGTTGCCTGACGAAAGCTAAACTTTGTTCAGAAAGTTAGAGCTGGTTGTTTTTCCCTCACCTCTGTGTTGGAGGTCATGTGGAAATATGCGTCTTATGATCATCTTATTTGACCATTTCAATACTTCTTTTCTCATCTTTTGTCATAATGACAAAAGATGAGATTTGTCATAATTTTTTCTTACTCATAATGAAGTAAGAAAACCAACATTATACAATGAGGTAACCAGAAAGTAAATCACATATAAGCTAAACTACTATGGCACAACAATATTAATAGTTAATTAATAGAATAAAGGACTTGTTCACGTCAACACACAACAAGCACCATAAGAACAGGGATGCCAAACAACCAGACCATCTACTGATGAGAAAAACGACCCCACGGCTTTCTCAGAAACTTTTAAGGATGTCAGACACCTAAAAGCCTCGGGGGACTAATAGACCAACACTGCCTTACCAACATTCAGCTGCGTGCTGCTTCTACACGTCGGAAAATATAACTAGGATGGCACACAAGGGACCTATCAGCAGGAAATAATTAGGCAGCAGTAGATTATTTAGTGCCCACGAGAACAATGAAACATGGTGGCTCTTCTTGACAGCTTCAAAATGACTTTGTATGAAGCTCAGCTCCCAGTCAATCTCTCACAACTGATTAAAGGTTATGAGATCTACAACACTTGATACATTTTTGTTTTAATGAATTTAATTTAAATTAAAATCTTCAATGTCTTAACAGTCTGTTAGATGTTAATGGAAAGAAAAAGTCCTCATCAGTTTTGACTCTTTTATGAAAGTAAAATCTTGTTGTTGTTTTTTTTAAGTCCTGAGTTTCATAAAGCACACTTAATATGTGAAGATTGAAAATAACTTTTTCACACTCTTAAATTGTACAATAACTCTCTGTCCCAAAAGAGGAAATAACATAGAATGCTGATTCATTAACATGTGTTGTAATACCTCAAAATGTTGACCCACTTGCATGCATTTTTTAATTTTCCACTCACCGTTATTGTAACAATAATTTATTAACTCTCTCCGTTTTTTCATAAAACATCCACCCAGATCAAAATTATTAAACAGAAGCACAACTATCTAACACCTAAAAACACAGAGAAACTTTTTCTGCACATTATTTTGCACAGGTGTTCTTTGTTAAGAATGTGTTTTTATGAACGCAGCAGAAGTTGGGGCCGTGAACCATTCTCAGACTGTTAGACAATTGTTTTACACAAATTGTTTGTACGCAAATTAAAGGAGTGCGTGGAGCAACTCAAACATTCAGCAGACTCAGACAAGGAAGACGGCAAAGCACGTTTTCCTGTGAAGCCACAGTACAGATCTGGCTCCGGCAACACAGAGGACGGAAGCAGGGTGTGGCCTCCTTCAACTGTCTGTTTGATTTCCTGTGCTCTCAAATGTTGTGCTGCCCTTAAATAAAATGATACAAAGCAATGAGTTTCAATTGTGAACGTGTCACATTCAACTCCAGTTGAATCCAGAGCTGCACATGTGCTGTGAACAGTTAGAGAAATAGCACTTTTAGAGCGTTACTTGGCATGTTAACCACACTACACTCAACCACACCTAGCAAATGGTGAAAGAAAATTTTAAACTTGTTGGACTGTGCAGGAACTCATCACTCCAAAGGAAGAGTCTCAAACACAGATTAATTGCAGAAAGCTTCATAACCACAGTTCATAATATTAAAGATTAAACTCAAACAGAAACTAGAGTGCACTCAGAGAGACATTACTTCAATGACAAATAAGCAGAGATTTTAATATTTCAAGTTCTCCTCACACACCTATTATCACCAGCTATTCTTCTTTAATTAACACACTTATCAAACTACTCAGATTATACAACTGTTGTCCTCCAAATTAAAATCAAAATCAGCCGAAATTGGAACAGGTCTAACCTTAAAGCGGCACTGGTTAGAAGAAAAACTGTTCAACATAGCTCTATTTGTGTCCCTATATTAAAAATAATAACAACATAAAAGTTATTATCGTCCTAAACTGAATAAAGGACAAGATTCATCTTCTAAATCAAAAGTATTTGCTTCAAAATGTTTATTGTTTTTTACAAAATGTCCCTTAAGTACACAAACTTGTATCAGCGTTTACCATCCGAAGAAATGCAACGTTCCCGACCAAAAATAACCAATCAAAACCAAGAGGAGGGTCTTAGCGCTGTCAATCAACCTCATGCACTCACTGCTAAATGTGTTAATTGAAGAGAAACAACTTACCGTCACAGAAAAACCGCTTATCCGCCGTCACCAGTGATTATGCCAACTAGTCTTAGCATTGACAACAGGCTCTGCTAGCTGTAGTGTAGCAGAGAGCTACTATTCGAAACTTGAAATCTTGATGGGAAAACGCCAAGCTCGGGATCAAACAGGTTAGACAACAGAGCTGGATGAACAATAAGCCAGTCATCAGTTCAGACTGAGACTCCTTTCTTCAATTCCTTATTAGAGAGAATGAAAAGAAGCTTTAAAATCCAATCCAAAACAACCTCACATCCAGATATCACTTTCTCTTTGTATTAAACACATCAAGTGTGTGCAGCTTTATCTACTTTTTATATTGAGCTGTCTATGTAAAGCCAACAGGCTGGCTCACCTACTCATTTATTTGAATTTAATCCCATATTGACATGAACTCCTTCAGCAAACTGATATAAAACCCTCAAAGCCCTATTTGCCTTGCTCTCCTACAGCAGTTGTAGGCAACAGAAATAAAACTGGGACAACATGTGACTAACAGTAAAGCCACATGTGTTTCTAATGATGGCGGAGGAAGCATCGGAGGAGACCTCCGGCTAAAATCATCTCTAGTCAGTGATCAATCATAAAAAGATCACAGCCATTAGGGCAGCAGAGGCAGCCTGAAATGCCGCTTCGGTTCAGAGGATCAATCATACTTGCTAATGTAAAATTAATTTTTAATCCGGAAAAAATAAGCATTTGGAGCCAGATGAGCCCATTAGCTTTAAAATGTCAATTTGTTTTGAACTCTAAAATAATTAGAGGGGAAGAATGGAGCACTTTGCCATCTGTAAACAACCTAAAAAAAATTTTTTTTAAAGTAAAAAAAAAAAAAAAGCAGTAGGATTGGGTCTGCATAAGAAATGCCGTCCTTTCCAAATGAAAGCTGGTATCCAAAACACAAAAGCAACAACTGTTCCCACTGCTGCCAATATAAAACAAACCCCTATGGATTATTTAAGCTACATTATTTATAGAAAACATGTACATTCTACACAGACTTAAGACCAAACATTGGCAACATTTAGCAGTTCTCATGTATTGTGGAGATATTTCAAAGCCACAATTTGGTTTTACAAACTTGCATTAGAAAGAGTAAAAGCTATAATACAATTTAATCTGTGCTCTCAACTTGCTTCTGTAACAGATTTACACACACACGCACGCATGCCCACGCACACACACACACGCCCACCCGCACACACACACACACGAGGCATTTGCGAGAATCAGTGTCTTGCCCAAGGACGTTTCAACACGTGGACTGGAGAAGCAGACAGATATGTAAACCATGCAAGACATGGACCACAAAGCAAGTGGAATTTCAAAACAAAAACACTACACTGTTATATAGGTGATTGAATGCCAATAGAGGTCAAAGACTACACTATGTGACTAAAGAAGATCTATTAAAAACAAAAACACAGCTGTTTTCTTTTCCCCTTTTCTGTCCAAGTCGGTGTTTGGTCAAAACAGCCGTTGTCAACTGACAGTTTTCCAGAGCTGAATCACACAGCACACAGACAGCTCATTGTTTCCACTAAAACCGCTGCTGTGCCGTGCTCGTCCAGCGCGACCCTCTCTCTTCCTCGCTCGCTCCGAGCCTGACATGATTTGGGCCGGCAATACTGCTTTCCAGGCTGGATACAGTGACAACAATAACCCGCCTTTCAACATTTTGCCCTTTTGACACCGTCCACCTCACACACACATACACACACACAGTTTGCAAATGGGAAGATTTGCTTCCTCACCACTTTCCCCGTTGCACAGACATCTCTCTGTTGGTTCAGATAACAGCCTCCTTCAACTGATCTGTGTTTGTGAGATTTTTTTGGGGGCAGGGGCTTGGGAGGGGGGGGGGGTCTTGGAATTAACCCCTGATATCAGGTTGTTCTAATAAACATGCAACAACTATTTTGTTTAACACATCTGTAATCACCTCTTTCTCCTCAGAAGAGGAACTTGTGTGTACAGAGTTGTGGGTGAAAGTCTGCTTTAACAGATTTTCTGGTTTCAAAACAAAACTTGCATCTACTTAACCACCACTAGTTAAGTAGATGCAACTACTTAACTAACTAATCTGGCAGTTCAGAATCTTAAAGGAGGGTTTTGTTAAAGGGGTATAGTAGTAGATCTCACCTATAGCAATGCAGCTAATAATTGGTCAGAGGAACAGAGACCAAACTAGACACCTACTACCTTGAAATAAGTTATATCAGAAAAATAACACAAAGTAGTTCACGCAAATGCTTGAATCTTTAAAAGTTTCATGTTTGCATTTCCACCATCTCCTACTTTTAATTTCCTGTACATACTATTTGCTTTTCAGGTAACCACCCAAGACAAACATTAAAACTGTTTAAAGAATCATAAAATATCATCTGCCTATCCTGAGTTGTTTCAAGCTGGCAGAAGTCCACTTTGATTGAGCCCCCTTTGGCTGAGCCGTTAGCCGGGATTTATCCTGAATCTACAGACCAAGTGCGTCGAGTCTGTCAGATAAAATAACTACTTGTAACCAGAGACCTGGCTTCTGTAGGCCAATAAAATGTTCAGGTTTTGTTCAAAGTCTGACCTCTCAGTTACTAGTTTGCATTCTCCCCCCCCCCCCCACTTCCTTTTGAATTTTAATACATGACAAAAAAAAAGAAATGCGACACAGTTTTTTGTTTTTGTTTTACAGAGGAAGTAGTATTTAGTCCAGAAATGACAAAATCATCCTCTCCTTTACCTATTAAAATATATAAACTTCAAGTGATTTTTATTCAACTCAAAAAAAAAAAAAAAAAAGATTTTGTGCATTTAATGAATAGGGAAAATTATTTTAATGCATTTAAAAGAAAGGACACTTTGCATATAGGCGTTACAGTTCCACAAACAAATTACCTTGGCAGACAGCTGTGCAGGCTCGACCGTTTTGTTTTTCTTTTACGTGTGGGACAATTTGTTTTACATGTGCTCATATAAAACATGAGCACTTTTTTTTTTTTTAAGCAGATCAAAAACCAGTATCCATATTAGACGAGCTAAAAACAATGCCGCATTGTATTTATTGACCAGCAACACATGCATTGTTTCTGAACCTATTTCAATTAAATAACACTTCATAAGATGACCTCTTTCAGAATACACTCCAAACGTTCGGCTTACAAAACAATTCATGCAAAGCTCGTCCTCGCTTACTTGTTCTCTATTGTGAAGAAAGAAAATCTTGCAGCATGGAACAAAAGTCTTTTTGAAGTCAATTAAATGCATTTATTTCATTATTTATTAAAGAACTCTTGGAGAAGCCTTTTCAAGGCCGTATCCCTACAAGAAAAACAATTAGTAATGTAAAACTTATGCCAGTATTTGTGATAACTATTCTTCTTAGGTAGAAATTCTCATTTGAAAATCCAGCAACTTTTCTCAATTTTAATTAACGTGCATGGCGTGTGTATAATTGAAAATGTCATAGAAATGATATATGAAAATAACAGAACAAAAATCACTTATGAGACTAGACTGAAAACAGACACGTTTTTATACTTCATTCATTACCGTTCACCAAGATTTCCACTCTGTACATGCTCCTTCCAAACAACAAAAAGAAAAAGAAAAAGAGAAAACTGAACAGCATTCATCATTTTGACGACAAAACGCATTCAATACGTAAATCTCTTTCAGTCAAATATTCATGCACAGAAGTGCCTTGTTAAAGACGCAAATGGTCTGGATGATAATAATAATAATAATGTTAGTACTTTTTAAAACTCTGATCTAGCGTATTGTTTCTCTCGGTCTGGAACGACAGCGTAAGCCTTGTTCACAGCAATCAGTCACTTCCACCAGTTCACACCTGTAAGATCCCAAAACACAGTTGGTAGACGCGTGAGCGCGTGTAAAACCCAATTCACATCACGCTTACGCATCGGACGTGCTTAGACTGTGGGGTTTTAAGGGCTTATGGTCTCATCCTTCTAAAAATAGATAGCAACGCTCGCGTCTTCAAGACCTCGGCTAGCATGTTAGCTGAAATACAATCCATCCAGATTCACAGCGAGATTTGGGGTCGGGGGTGTCTGTGCTAGCAACCAAACTATTAACTATCGTGCCACAAAAGTCGTATTTCAACGTGGGAACGTCAGTTTAGTCGAGGTACAGCTCGGGTTGGGGCCTCTCTTAAATCCGGCTGGATAGGGATTAGTAACGATATGAAGGGATGGGTTTTTTTTTCGGCAGCTGTTGAAATGTTTCCATTCCAAGGCCAATGAGGAGCATTGGTTAGCTAATGTGGTTTCTTTCTTCTAAACCTATTGCTCTGATGTGGGTAAACGATAAAAAGGTTAGCCTTTAGCACAATACGGGCTGTGGTTATGCCATAAGTTTGTGCTATAAAATAGTTATCGCAATAACTAACAGCTACCTCGATGCGACTTGTTTTCTAAACCAGCCCCCCCCACCCCCTACCGTCTCTCACACAACGCCAAGAAACCTCACAGGAAATTTAATGTTTGTCTTTCCGGCAAGGACAGTGGCAGATTTTTGCTTGATATCATCTTACCTTTGCGATTTTGAGAGGCTTATCAAAACGTTCGGGGTCCCAACGCACAGTGACAAGGAGCCTCTTCTGTAAAGTCTGTTTTCATGGGTAGGCGGTTTGAAGACGGCGTCATTCCTGCTGCGTTCATGTCCTGCCGAAATGTGGGATTTGCCATTTCCGGTACAGAATTGAGCAAAAAGTGTAATGTCACGCAAATCCAGCGACGTAATTTACTTCTAATATGAATGACACGGTAGCATAAATTACACACCGCAATATATTTCTTTGCTTTTGTTCACTTGAACGCTAAAGTATATTTTTGAATCCAGTCGGTGTATTACACGTGGAGGTAATAACAATGGCTCACTTCACCTGGAGCCACCTGCTGGCGCAGGTTTTAAATATTTACACACAAACTGTTTCAGTTTTAAAAAGTCTAGACTTTTCCAGTTTTAGGTTAAGTAGTTTTAGGTTGATCAGAATGTTAGCTAATAGACATATTAATAAGAACATTTTGTAACTTCTCTTTCTTTTTCCATTTCTCAAATTCTAATAGGTATATTTAAACATATGTATGTGATAGAATTATCCTTGTAAGTAACTTAATGGCAGAGGCGGTACCTAAAAATTGTACTCAAGAGTTGCACTTCTTCAACACAGATAAAAGTAAAAGTGAAAAGTTAAGAAATTTCTTAAGCAAGAGTAAAAATATTTCCTAAGAAAGGCTACATAAGTACTTACTGCTGTAACTGATCATAACATCTGGTTTAATATCGCAAAATGATGTAATCAGATGGACAAAAATATAAAGCCATGTACATGTCCAGGTATTTTAAAGGCTAAAATTAAAAAAAACAATTACCTGAAATCCATCCATCCATCCATTTTCTGTTCACCCTTGTCCCTTAATGGGGTCGGGAGGGTTGCTGGTGCCTATCTCCAGC
>CAEGAE010080342.1:0-54904 GCA_903067095.1 Girardinus metallicus | reverse complement strand
GAGTGGAGGACAGAGGAGCCTCTTAAGGAAGAAGTTACAGGTCTGTGACAGCCAGAAATCTTGCTTGTTTGTCGGTGTCTAAATACTTATTTTCCACCTTTATTTTCAAAAAAATTCTTTAAAAATCAGACAATGTAATTTTCTGAAATTTTTTTTCTCATTTTGTCTGTCATAGTTGAGGTCTACCTATGATGTCAATTACAGGCCTCTCTCATCTTTTTAAGTGGGAGAACTTGCACAATTGGTGACTGAATAAATACTTTTTTCCCCCACTGTAATACAGTGTGGCTGTAATAAACAAGACGCAGAAATTGCAAACTAGCAAGCACCACAAAATGTAGAGTCTTTCCCTCCAACCCGGAAGTTCAGAGAATTTTCTCAGGTCCCCTCTTACCACTGGTGCCTCTGGTAAGAGGGGCACCAGTGGATGGAAGCGTTCGCAACGTAAAAACTTACTCATGAAACATGCCTCCATCTCCCATTTTCTGCAATGACTCTTTTTCAGAGAAACCAAAAACCATCTCAAGTGAGCGAAAAACCTTTTTCTAAAACTGAGGACATTTTTTGAATTTTGACGTTTCCACCTTTTCTAATGTGATTCTTTGAAATGTGCATAAAAATTATTGATGGAAACAACTATAGTTGGCTACAATACTGAATGTTTACTCGATCAAGGAGTGGCTGATTAAATGTTTCTATTTCCATCTGGTTTTCAAAATGTGACATCAGCTGTAACTGCCTGAGAGAGTGTAGCTATATTAAAGAGAAAGGCCAGATGTTTAATTTTTGTTACACACCCGTTAATATCAAATCAGAGCAGTTTGTAATGTCACTTCAGTATTATGTACATTGCACTAATTTAGAAATGCGAGAATGATTAGTATTAGGATTGCACAATATATATGGTATACAAATGATAGAAATTTGCCCCACGATAGAGAGTAAGCATTTTGTTTTACCACCTTAAAATGAAGCATATGTGCTTAAATACCAACAATGCCGCTAACCACAAGTCCCAGTCATAACACTGGGAAGAAAAATCAGGATTTGACACAGACATCCATTACATTAAAGTTATTGTGTTTTTATATAGAGACCTTTTTTCATTTATTTATTTAACTTTGATTTAACCAGAAACTCATCGTTGAAATTATGCTGCTGCCTATCAATGCTAGGTCTCCCTTAAGGGAGACTTCACAATGACAGGCAGCAACATAAAACACAAGTTACAAACATTACCTACAAATAAGATCCACAAAAGAGGGTTAAATAAGTTTTAATACATAATGCATACATTCCGATTAGTATGTGATTTTTATCTACCTTTCTACTGTAAGTTTTATCCAAATCATATCGTGATATATATTGCTACCGCCACCCATCACAATATATATCGAGATATGAATTTTATGCCATATCACACATCCCTATACAGTATGTAGCTTAGCTGCTACAGTTTATCTATGCGACATCCACCTAGGAAACATAACTTCAGTTAGGAACATTGCATCTCTGATGACAGAACAATGGCTTCTATGTCTGAGCTCCATACTTGGTAGCAGCAAGAGGTGATAGTCTTCATCACCCCTCTGCAGCCATCCTGCATGGTGCTTTGCAATCACATGAAGCAACATCCCAGAAATAGGTCACCGTCATCGTAATGCAAAACCCTGATGAGGAAAAGCATTCAACCTGTGCTTTAGCAAAACGCAAAGATTTTCTAACTGACACACCTATTAGTCTTTATTGTTAACTGACTAATCAGTACTTAGAATCACTATAAGGTGAAAAGATTTCACATTTTGGAAAGTGAGCGGATGTGAAGAAAGAGCCAGCATGCTGTCCCAGGCAGCAGGTGATCTGTGGACTGGATTTCAGCTTCTGCCTCCACAACCCATTTGTTTCCATGACAGTCACACACAAAGTCACCTGTCAGGGTAGGTGCTGCTGGCAATGGTGTGTTTTGGTGTGTGCGTGTGTGTGTGTTAGGAGGACAGACTGAAAGACGTTAATAGTGCCAGTGCTCCACTGATCTGTGTGTCTGCTGCTCCATTAAGTCTCACATCCCTTTCTGTTGAAATCTTCATTCCTCTTGTCAATTTCAAACAGAAGAACAGTCGTTTCTAACAAAGCCTAAGGAGGGACCACGTACTTTGATTCTTTTACTGGCTTGCTGCAGCAGTGTCGAAACATCCAGCATGACCTGAGTGAAAGATGAGAAAAGGTGGTGCCAGATACAGATCCAAATAAGTAACATAAGAGATGATTTGGAGCAGTAATACAGAACAGAGGGTCAACCTTGGCACGTCTCAGCACCTTGGAATATTGAATTGGAAGGGGAAATAGTGGTCCAGCCCACTGTTCGGAGAGGTCAAGCTGACAGGGGTTGGGGGAAAGCTGTGGTACCAAAACTGAAAGAAGGTGATGACAATGAGCAGTACCTAGAGTGGCTTGAGGCTGAATGGGCAGCGAGGCTTATTCCATACCTGTCAGGAAGGGCTTGAGCAGCCTATGTAGCCATGGCAGAAGAGGACAATGTGAGATTACAAGAAAGTAAAAGAGGCCATTTTTGCCAAGTATGACATCATCGAAGAGGTCCATGGACAGTGGTTCCGAGCGCCTGACATTTTCCCAAGTGAAAGTCCAAAAGAATTCTACTAACAACTTGTACAACAAATAGATCCAACCAGAGAAGAAAATCAAAGCACAGATTGAAGAAGCCACTATCCTGGAGCAGTTTTATCGCTCTTTGACTCGAGAACTTAAAGTTTTTGTGAAAGAAAGGAGTCCAAAGTCAGCACAAGAAGCTGAGTGAAAACCTTTCAAGCAGCTTTACCCTGTGTGTGGGACAGATACACAGGGTATGTCCCACAACAGACCCCGTTTCTTACTCCGCCCGCGATCTTAGCACAGTGCTCAGGCAGATGTCATGGTCAAACAGCGAGAAAACACCATGGTGCTCACTTCTGGCTTTCTTTGACATTTGAAATTTAACAGTACATCTTGGTACAACTTCATTACAGCCTGGCTTTGGGTATAAAAGCACAGCGCTCCCTCCCTCCCAACCTCTGTTGACAACTGTGCTTCTTTCGGCCAGATCACACCCCATTCTCTCTGCTCATCCCATCACTTGGTCATGTCCCTTTGCTCCACCACATTTTCTAGAATTTTTCCAAATTTGCCATGGGCAGTTTAATGGTTTTCTATTAATATCTGTCTAGATAGATTGTTCCTATCTATACATCAATACAGATAGATATCTATCTATTTAGACCAGTGTTTCTCAAACTTTTTCAGGCAGAGGACCACTTAACCCATTTAACAAACAGTCACGGACCACCTAACCTGAAATCTCGCAACCCCCCCCTTTCCCTCCCGATAACACATCTTAATATATAATGCAATCTGAAATGAAAAATATTAGTCTCTTAATTCACTTGTTGTTGTTTTCTTTGTTCATCGTAATGAGAAGGGTGGTGCTGGTAAATGTAATGGGCCACAACAAAGTCATGAACAGGTCTTCTTGGGAATTTGAGTTATTTACAAATTCTGAAAGTATGAAGTCTAAGCTTTCCAATGATGTTAAACACATGGAAACAATAATATAAAACAAGTTGTTCTTTACTACCAAGTGTTATGTGCATTAATAACATTTAGAGCTATTTGTGATTCAGAAGCACAATTAAAAAAATAGACTTGAGTTGCTTTTACAGAAACAAAAAATTCTTTCCTGGACCAATAAATATAAAAATAATTAACCAATTTCTAGCGATTGTATTTATTTAATTTAAAATTTAATTAAGTAAAAACAACAATAGTTTTTGACCAGAAAGCATACGATGATTCTTAGCAAAGTCATAAAAAACAAAGAATAGTTTTGACTAACTGGAGCGATTCATACCGCTAACCATTCAAAGGAATGATGCAGCTATGACTTAGCTTCCTCTGATCATATGTAATCCTGGAGTTGTTTTTTTTTCCACCACTACCTGGCTTTAAGTCAGTTTTCCATCATTTTTTTAACACAATCTTTTGGTATGCTAACCAAAGAATTGTGGCTCCACCAAAGTGTGATGCTACCAACTGCAGCGTCACACTTTCAGCTAACTTCACGTTAAAAACGGTCGTTTACATGCAGTACCTCGCAGACCACTAGGAGGCACCGTCAGACCACCAGTGGTCCTGGGACAATAGTTTGAGAAAGATAAGCATTTGAAGTAAACATGATACATAAGAAGAAACTGTCACTAAATATTTCATGGTATTATTTGCATAATAGTGACTGTGTGGCGGATAAAATGTATATATTTCACACCCGAATGTATGCTCTTATTGTGAGGGGGAGAAGGTGAGGTGAAAAGACACCAACAGTTGTCGTTTATTCCATTTTTGGTTTTGGTTGGAAGACATTGAGAATAAAACAAAACTCAAATTACTTTTCGTCTATTTCTGCTGACTTCCATATTGGTGACCCCGAACATCTGCGAACATCTGAACATGTTTTTTAACGAGAACACGCCAGATGCTGCTGCCGCTTCTCTGCCAGCTGTGGTTTCGGACCCAGTTTCCTTGCCAGGCGGCAGTTGCTCCAACCACCGCTTTTGTTTTTGCTGCCATTATCAAGCTTCCAGAGTTCTGGCAAGACGATCCAGAACCATGGTTCCAGCATGTGGAAGCCCAGTTCCATCTCCGTGGGATAACGACAAATGAGACCAAGTACATCCAAGTAGTTGCTGCTTAGGACTCCGTTTCCACGGATCTGATGGGTTTGCTGAGGAACCCACCAACCGCTAACAAATACAGTGTACTCAAGGAGAATCTGCTTCGGCTCTACCAATTGTCGGATGTGAAGCGGGCCGATCGTTTGCCCTCTCTGAATGCCTTGGGGAATCGCAAGCCCTCTGAGCTGATAGAGAACATGTTGGCATTACTTGGCTCGGGAGATGTTTCCTTCCTTTTTACGCATCTGTTTCTGCGCCAGCTTCCTCCACCTGTGCTGGCCAGCTCCCCGCTGATCCTGACAAAGGATTATCGCTCCCTGGCTGAAGAAGCGGAGCGGATTTTGTTGGCTTCCAGGCCCTACAGTGTGAATGCACTTCTACCAGGTGTGACTCAAGGAGAGGCGGAGCCTTTTGATGCTGTGGCTGCGGTGACAGAGCAATGGAAGGATGACGTTCTCTGCTTCTACCATCGCCGGTTTGGAATGAAAGCGAAGCGCTGAATTCCTCTGTGTTCGTTTGTGCATCAGGGAAACGACAGAGCCGGCACTCGTTAGCAGTTGTGTGTGCCAGCAGCTCGGACAAGCTGCTTTTTATCATGGATGAGGTCAGTGGACGGCGTTTCCTGGTGGACTCGGGTGCACAGTGGAGCATCATGCCAGTTTCGGCAGCGGACGTTTTGTGCAAAAGTAACAGAACGCTGCTGGACACGGCTAACGGCATCCCGGTTCGCACTTTTGGATCGAGGTTGGTGACTGTGTGTTTCAGCGGACGTCAGTTTCAGTGGGACTTTGTAATAGCTTCTGTATCTTTACCTGTTTTGGGTGCAGATTTTTTGTGTGCTTTTAGATTATTAGTACATGTTGCTAATAGCTGCTTAATAAATGCTGTGTCTTTTGATACATACCCCTGTAAACTAGGCGGTCCAGGTCATCGACCCCTCGCCAACATGCTTGCCACAGATGATGAGTATCAGTGTCTGTTAGCAGAGATCCCATCTTTAACGGTTCCCACATTTTCTGCTACCGTTGCTAAGCACGGGGTGAAACACTGTATACCTATGGTCGGTCCACCGGTTTTTGCGCAAGCGTGCTGCCTAGACACCGCTTAGTAAGCGAAAGAGGAGTTTGCAAACATGGAGTGTATTGTCATTGTACGGTGCTACAAAAGTTCATGGGCTTCTCTGTTGAACATGGCTCCCAAAGCAGATGGGGGTTGGTGACCCTGTGGGGATTTTCGGCGCCTTAACAACACAACCAGTAATGACAGGTACTTAATTCCTCACATTCAGGACTTTTCTGCCCGTCAGGCTGGAGCAACCGTTTTCTCTAAGGTGGACTTGGTGCGAGGCCACAGTGGTCCTGGGACCATCAGATTCCAGTGCATCCTTTAGATGTACCCAAGGCCGCAGTTATCACGCCTTTTGGTCTTTATGAGTTTTTACGAATGTCCTTCGGTCTCAAAGGCGCAGTGCAGACTTTCCAGCGGTTTATGGATTCGGTCCATAAACCGAATCCATAAACGATAAAAAAGGGTATGCCATTTTGTTCGTCTATTTGGAGAACATATTGGTGGCTAGTCCCTCTACGGAAGAACACATGGTGCACCCTCGTCAGCTGTTTGTTAGGCTAACAACTAATGTAATGCCAGCATGATGCCTCTGATTATGCTGTTGGGACCGTTTGTGAGCAATGGGTGGATGGTGCCTGGCAACCCCTCGCTTTTTTTAGGAGGAAACCCCGGGATGCCGGAAAAAAAACTATAGTGCCTTTGATAGGGAACTGCTTGCCATTTTTCTGGCAACATGCCATTTCCGCTTCATGTTGGAGGGCAGGGACTTTAATGCTTTTGTGGACCACAAGCCTCTGACTTTTGCTATGGCAAAGGTTTCTGAACTGTAGTCAGCTCGGCAATAACGGAATTTGTCTGCCATTTCAGAGTTCACTACTAACATTCAGCATGTAGCTGGCAAGAATAATCTGGTGGCTGACCGTCTGTCAGAGCAAAGGTTGCTTCTGTGCATTTAGGTGTGGACTACCTCACCATGGCCACAGACCAACTGACCGACCAGGATATTCTGGCCTTTAAACCGGCTGAATCCAGTTCGCATTTAGAGGAGGTCTCCTTTCATGAGTGTGGCGCTACCCTTCTTTGCCATGTCTCCACTGGCAAACCTCGGCCTTTGGTCCCTACTAGTTGGCGTAGATGGGTTTTTGATTAAATTCATTCCCTTTCACACCCGGGCGTTAAAAGCTTCTGTTAAACTGGTAGGGGCAAAGTTTGTGTGGGACTCTGTAAAGATCTACGGACATGGGCGGCTTCCTGTTTGGTTTGCCAGCGTGCCAAGGTGCAACGGCACACTGGAGCACTTTCCTGTTCCGCAACGGAAGTTTGAACATGTGCATGTGGACTTAGTGGGGCCGCTTCCACCTTCCAGAGGTTTTACCTATCTCCTGACGATGGTGGACAGAACTACTCGGTGGCCAGAGGCAGTTCCGCTGTCATCAACCACTTCGGTTGATGTGGCTCGGGCATTTATCTCCTCCTGAGAGTCCCGGTTTGGTGTGCCATTGGACTTGACCTCTGACAGAGGTCCCCAGTTCACTTCAGAGTTATGGACTGCAGTGACAGAGAGCCTTGGGTTAAACTCCACCGTACTGCTGCCTACCATCCGCAGGTCAATGGTCTTTGTGAGAGGTTCCACCGCACAATGATGGCTGCATTGCGTGCCTCGTTGGTGGATAATACCTGGATGGATCGGCTGCCTTGGGTTTTGCTGGGCCTGCATTCGGCTCCAAAATAGGACCTGCGGTTTTCTTCAGTTGAGTTGGTCTTGGGCCAGCCTTTGAGCGTGCCAGGGTCCAGGTCCGGGTCCAGCGGGTTCGGTTGATTCCCAAGGGAGTAGAACAGTTCTAAATGAGGAATCTAGATCTTTTGCCCCATTGGCAGCACATCACCACAGGTGTTTGTGCCAAAGGACATAATGTCTGCCGAGTATGTATTTATCCGCCATGACTCATACCGCTCACCACTTCAGCCTCCTTACGATGGTCCATTCCGTGTTTTGGAGAGGGGACCTAAGGATTTTTTGGTGGAGTTGGGGGGTAATCAGGAGAGTATTTCGGTGGACCGTTTGAAGACAGCCCATGCGTTACCAGGGGACCCAGTTGAGTTGGTTCAGCCACCTCGCCGTGGTCGTCCCCCAGTTTCTTTATCCACGGGTCCTTCCCTTACAGCTGGTTTGTCGCTCTCAGTAGCAGAGACTCCAGTCGATCTGGAGTCTCTTTCAATTTCAACCCCTGTTCCTGTGAAAAGAAGCCATGGTGGTTGACTTGTTAAACTCCCTAGTCATTACCATTAGGTATTTCAATCGTTTTATTTGTCGCTGATGTTTAGATTTTCCTTTGTGTGTGTTTTCATTTATATACTTGTGATGTTGTTTCACATGTTATGTGTTTGTGACATTCTGTGTGTTCAGAGAGGGCCTGTGTGGCGGATACAATGTATATATTTCACACCCATTCTATTTTTGGTTTTGGTTGGAAGACATTGAGAATAAAACAAGACTCAAATTACTTTTGCGTCTTTTTCTGTTGACTTCCACAACTGTATGATTCTCTTCTGGAGTCCAAGTTTTTAGCTTTTTGCAACACTGTTTCTGTGCAGTCAATTACACAAGTAGTGTTGGTGAAATGCTCTTACAAACTTTTGGCAATGTTGCTTTAATTGTTTCATGGAGCAACCACAGAATAAGGTCTTTGGATTTTTTTCAGCCATTATGTATGTCCACATTCAAACAGTCTTACTGACTTGATCCTGTGATATTTTGAACCTCTGTGCTAAATCAGCCATGACAAAGTTCTGTCTCAGCTTCTTCAAGGTAATTTGGTTCACCACAGGCATTGTTGAAGCAGGAGCCAATGGTTTAAGGCCAGACACATGTGCCTGAAACTCTGAGTGGAATCCCTGTGTACAAGAGAGTCTACATCAGTAAAAATACTGTCTGCAACAGAGTTTGGCAATGCTGGGGATGGTGCACTCATTTCACATGTGATTGTAGGCACTTAGGGATAGATGTGGTCAGGGCCAGCCCAAGCCTCCATGGGACCCTAATTGAAATTTGGTTTTGGGGTCCACTATTTCTGCTAATAATGGGGACTGGCTGCAATCAACAGTCAGATGATTAGATCACTCACACACTTGCTAAACTTATTGCATTTCCGACAGTGCTGTTTACATTATAGCATACAGATTTATAATATAGGATACATTTATCGGCCAGACAATTTTCTTAACTTTCGGGGATCGGTGACCGACTGATACTTACATGTGAAAGCGATCTTATCCCCTGAATATATCTACCTCAGCAAAGGTCTAAAAATCAGCTACTGTCCACTTCTGCTCTACAGTGAGAGAGGTTTGACAGACAGACAGACCGGCCCACAAGTTCATGTCTGTATGTTTGCTATTATCAATATGCTATCCACAAAATGAAATGAATACATATCCAGCATTTTTAGGGGTCTTTTCAAAGTTAGATATTTTAGCCAAATTCTTTTTGATTCATCATCTGTTGGTAGGCAATAGATACTGTGCCAATTATCACAGATACATTCCTGTTTTATTTTGGGAGCATGTTCAAAACTTACTTGCAACCACAAATTCAACTTGGTCTCAACATTAGTACAGCTACGGACAGCACACCTGAGCTCTGAAAGGACATCTTACTGAACACTATTTTTGCCTAATACTTTACAATAACGGAAAAGAGAAATGTAGCGTCTACAATGAATACAGATTAGCAAAAAGCTATAAATTACTTCTGGTGGGCACTGGAAGTAAGACTCATAATTGTTCTTACAGTAATTCTCCCAGGAATAAGGTGGATCCTGTGCTGTGAAAGCCAAGTACAACAACTTATGAGATCCTGAGTGAAGAAATTCAAAACAATCATTTCACATCAGTCTGCTAAAGGAATGGAAAACCTGGGATAGTCCAATCCAACAGCACTTGTTTGTGCATGCCGTAGTTGAGAAGGAGGATGTTATTGGTGGGGCTGCACAGTGGCGCAGTTGGCAGCATTGTTGCCTTGTAGCAAGAAGGTCCTGGGTTCAATTCCTGGCTCGGGGTCTTTCTGCATGGAGTTTGCTTGTTCTCAAGTTTGCATGTTCTCCCGGTCCGTGGATTCTTTCGCTCCTCCCACAGTCCAAAAACATGACTGTTAGGTTAATTGGTCTCTCCAAGTTCTCCCTAGGTGTGAGTGTGTGTGTGCATGGTTGTCTGTTTCTGTGTTGCCCTGCCTGCGACAGACTGGCGACCTGTCCAGGGTGACCCCGCCTCTCACCCGGAACGTTAGCTGGAGATAGGCACCAGCAGCCCTCCCGACCCCTCTAAGGGACAAGGGTGTACAGAAAATGGATGGATGGATGTTGTTGGTGAATTTACTCCTGTTGGACTTAACTCAGTCTCATTTGACTTCTCTCATCTCTCTGTAACTCAGCAGAAAGAAATGCAAGCCATTATTCCACCAGATCTTTTCAGGAGAAACCTGAGTCAACAAACCTTGGTATACACTTTCATGGTGTACACCAACAAGGCAGAGAATGTACCAGATTCCACAGAAAATGCTTCCAGTATTGAGGGAGGAAATCGCACTGATGTTGGAAATGTGGGTCATTGAGCCTTCAACCAATGAATGGAGAAATCCTTTTGTATTGTGATAAAACATTATGTCCATAGCTGTTAGGAAACATTTACAATAGTAAATACTCTGATAGTCATAAGGTTAGATCACAAGGAGTATTACCCCTGACACAGCTTAAAAATATAACTTGCAAACTTTATGCAGGATATCTGAAAAGCAGCCATTTATAGGGCGACGAGGCTACTGCAGCAGACAGCCTGACTAATGAACCAGATGAGATCAGCTTGGAATTTTCCCAGTGAAGATATTACACATTTTGTGTAATATCCCTTTACAAGCTTCCAATACCTTGAATTTATTCTATGCTCAATATAATTTATTTATTTATTCTATGCTCGATATAATTAATAACATTATTATTGCTGTGAAAGTTAGCAGTGGTGAAAATAACAGTTGCTTTTCTATTCTAAATAAACTCCTATGTCATACATTTCAGTTTTAAATCATGTTCACAGAGTGAAAATATGGCATTTGCGCCACAAACTTCCCACTGCTACCAAGATATTCCAGTTTATGCGACTGACTGAAGATATTACTGTAATTCACCAGGTTCAAGCACAGTTACGGCTGCTTTCATTTGTTGAACTCTTCACTTCAGCGACTTATTCCCATTTTAAGACATCAGTCATGGATTACTTCAGAATTTCAGCTGTAACAACCAAAGCAGGCATGTGCATGAAATATGGAGGATTAAGCCAGACTGAACTTCCAGAGCCCAGCTGCTTTCTGGATCTGAGCGCTCCAGCTTCCAGACCATACATGCACTAAGAAGTTGGCAGGATGAAGAAGTGTGCAACACATTCTGATCCGTTTCAAGTCTCCAAATTAATTCAGCACACAGCAAAAAACATACAGTCTTCTCACTCCAGCTGGAAACATGGAAATCCAACAACACGAAGAAAACGTAGAAAGGAAGCAAACCTGAAATGATGCCACCACCGCTGGGCTCCGTCTGGATCCACCGCTCCAACAACAAAGAGCCAAGCCGAAATGAAGCGCCGATGCTCCTCTCCGCTAGCTAGCCTGATGCATTCCCACCAAAATAGCGCCAATAACCCGTTTTATGCTACTCAGGCTCCATTTCGATGTCCGCTTGCCGACGTTTTTTCTCTCCCAGTCTGGAATCTGGATGGAAAATGACTTCCACCCTGTGAAAACATAACAGGCGGATCTCTCGCCCGTGGACTATCAACCTGGCCAATAAGCTATCGATATGTTGAAGTGGACTACTTTTAGCCAATTGGGTCCAGCTTCCAGCATACAAGCGCGCGCTGATTGGACGGCTGAGGAGAGACCTTCTAGTTAATATTACTACTGTTTCTAATGGAATGTGTTCGAAGTTCTACAACGCACGCATTACATCCAGATTCAGATTTCAATCAATAAATTGTAAAACCTAATATGGGATAAAAGACATATAGGACTAAAGACATAAAACTCCCAGGTAACGCCAAAAAAATACTATTTAATCATATTTAATTTCCCCTTGTGATCAATGAAGTATTTTTAATAATAAGTCTATAATCTTAATAACAGTCAGAGCCAGAAAGATGAACAGTATGTTCCAGTGGTTCTAGATCCATAAATGCGAGATTTATAGAGTTTTCTGGATATGAAGAGTGGAATCTCTCTTCATATCCAGATTCCTGTTCCTTTAGCTCTAAAACTGATCCAGAGCAGGGACAGGAACAATCCCTACCCTCGCTGTCCTCTGAAGTCAAGTCAAATTTGTTTGTGTAACACATTTCAGCAACAAACTACTTTACATCATAAAAAACATACATAATCACAAATTATGAAACAAGCATTATTACATTTTGTCAAATATGATTAACAACTAATCAAATGTATCGCTAAACATTTATGTTTTAATCTAGATTAAAACATTTTTTAATCTAGATTTAAAGGAACTCAGTGTTTCAGCTGTTATGTTGTTTTCTGGAAGCTTGTTCCAGATTTGCGATGCATAAAAGCTCAATGCTGCATCTCCACGTTTGGTTGTGGTTCTGGGGTGGACAGTAGACCAAACTCAAGATACCTGAGAATGTCGAATGTGGAACTGTTTTTATGTGACTCTAAAGGTTCAGGTCTGAGTCCATCACCACACTCAGATTTCAGGGCCGATTACTAGTTCTATTTGTTATAACTGAAGCTGTGTGCTGACTCTAAATCGTCCCTTTTTAGGTCCAAAAATAATAACTTCAGTTTTATTTCCTTCAGCTGAAGTAATGGCACCTCTAAGCATTGATTTGTTCTAAGCATTTGTTCAATCTCTCCTGGTGGCATTGTGATGTAGATCTGTGTATCATCTGCATAGTAACTAATCTTTTTTCTTATTATAACCTGATTGGTAGGAGCATGTAAATATTAAAAAGGAGGTGTTCTAGGATTGAACTTTGGCATGCTACCATGCAGCTGCTGAACACCACAGCTGACCTCTATTGTTGAAAAAATGCTGGACTGGGATGATCCTAGTCTCCAAAAAGCTGTTGTGTGTGGAGAATCTGCTCATTTTGTTACTGGATCAGTGTGTACCAGCTGTAATCTACAAAGCATGTAAGGGGGAACGAAGAACAAAATAAAGCGATCCCTATATGCTTTCTCAAGATCCTTGGAAATGCCAGAAAAATTGTGAGTTCCTTCTTTGGGTGAAAAGGCGTGTTTATACCATTTCTGCAATACCAGTAGTGGTGGTGGAGTCTAACCAGGAGACATGGAGGACAACTTACAATGTTTTCTTTGGTGTAGAGATGTTTCAGATGAGGACTGAATACACATGCAAAGAGATACGGAGCCACAGTTGGTTTCCGGTTGCAGCTACCAATTTAGGAAATGGCTGAAGAGCGATTCCGCCTAATTTTTTACTCCCTACAGCATCTTTTGTCTACTCTTGTTATAAAATTACAACATCTATACCGCTGAAACATGGACTATTCTTCTCAACTAAAATCAAAAATGTCCTATTTAGAGTTTTCCAGACAATACTGGAACACACAAAAACACACACAAATTATTAAAGTTTTTTTTGTACTGTTAAACATTCTCCCCTTCAGTTCAACCATATACGTAGAGACACATTGTTGATGTTACCATTATAAAATAACTTGCAATTAAGTATTGGCAAATATCAACGTAATTTTCAAAGGTGGTGGAGCGTTGTTGTTAGCAGCTGCTGAAAATAACTAAAAAAAGCTACTTTTAATGTAACTTAGTTACTTTCCAAATCAAGTAATCACTAATCTAACTTTTTCAAAGTAACTATGTCATCAATGGGTACATCAAGTGGGATAATGCCTCTAACAAGTTAATTTTCAGTTTTTTCTGGTATTAACTTTTTGCTCTGCTTTAACAAAGAAAGTACTCCTACATAAGTACTTCCTTTTCAGTGTCATGCATCTACTTAGATCCTCGGTTAGTCGTGGTGGGTGCTCACACAGAGCCAGCCTCTGTGGGAAATTTTTTCCAGATTAAAGGAAGTGTTTCCTCTCTGTTGTCGCTACATGCTTACTGGGTTTGCTGCAAAGTTAAATACAAATGCAAATGTTTGTCCACTGTGGCTTTTTAGCGCATTTAGAGCACCAATTCACAACAAATGTCGCCTTGAGGCACTTTACAGGAATAATTCCAATTCAGCCATATATACATTACAACTGATCCTAGTTATCAAACAGTACAGTAAACGCAATTAATTGTTCAAAGTTGTTTAAAAAGTTTCTTTCTAAGGAAATTCAGCAGATTGCATCGAATCATTCACTTATGAAAAAAGACCATTAGTGCAACATAAACATTTTTCAAAAGAAATCTGTTGTTTAAAAGTCCACTGGTCAGAAAACAAAAGATAGAAATAGGAGAGGAGAAGCAGGGTATGAAATAATTAAACATGCTAGCGTAAAGAAAAGGGAAATGTTTGTAAATAATCCTTACTAAAATGTATAGTAAATATTTGTATTTTTAGGAAACAATTTTTAACATTTTTGGACATAACGCAGGCATCCATAAATGCAATGGAAAACACAAAAGCACTAAGGGCTGAGGCAGTGGGACAAAGTTGCTAAACGGAGTAGAGGTAAGAGAATTAAGGTGACTGACGCAATATGAGCATCCAAAAATAATCATGTATAAAAAACTGAAAAATAATTCAAGTGATTCATAATTGAATGTCTTTTTTGTAGTGAGAAAAGGTATTCTCATGCAACTGAGCAGAAACAGAGACATGTTCAAATCTCTAAAATCAGTCTGATAGTATAATCTCGTCCACCTTTGAAGAGATGTTGTAGTTAGAACCAGGAGCAGTTGTTGTGTGACCCAAATGCATAAAAAGTGCTGAAATAGTCCTTTATTGTAGTTTCACAAATCAGATAAATGTTTCACAAATCACAAACGTGGTTTTAAATATTCTGCAGAATAATCTGGTCCAGATTTGAGGAATGTGGGTGTGGTAGTTTTTTTCTTTGTTTTTTTTTTTTTTTTTCTTAACAAGAGTAGAGGAGAGATGGTGAAAAATTAGATAGAATCAACCTTTAGTCATTTCCCGAATGGGAAGCTGCAATCGGAAACCAACTTCAGTTTCGTCAATTTTACAAACATTTCGCGGACCGAGACAGTTTCTCAGGAACTCGAGAAAGTAAAATCGCTTTTTCTTCCTCCATGTCCCCTTACGTCTACCGTAAGTAATTCAGGAAGGAAAGAAGAAAAAAGAAAACCATTTAAACGTTGTTTGCTGCAATAAATACAACACTGGCGCCCTCTAATGGTAATCAAATAATCATTTTTCCACCTTGCAAATAACATCTCTTATTGGCTGAGTGGCTACACCATTTTATTCTAGTAGTTATTTAAAATTTCTCATTAATTTGGTCTATTGAATCAGGAGACACATTATTTACTTTTAGAAAGCGGTTTAAAACTTTCCTTGCCATAAAGTTTATAGTTAGACTGGCTTAGGTTACCCTGAGCTTTCTCTGTAGTTCTGCTGCAATAGGCTCCTGGAGGACAAACTGAACACTTCTCTTCTCTACACTACTTTATTATTCTACTCTCCAGTTATGTATTGTCTACAGTTATTGATGTCAGTAACTTTATGTTCTGTTTCTACAACTGGTTCACCTGACCCCATCTTTCTGTGTTCAGTCTTGTCTCTATCAGACTAAGAATTGAAGAGACTCTTGCAGCAGCTAACTTGGGTATGCATTTTGCTATTTACTGTATTATATTACAGGCTCAAAGCTTTTGTTCGCTGTTTTTCATCTAAATGAAGATAAGAGAGTTACCACTGTTACTAGACACTACATTTTTAACATAGAAAGTGTTGCTGGGCGATTGTTCCTGTCTTTTATTGATACTGTCACAGTATCAATGACTGTGACCTAGCTCATTCCTGACACTCCACACCATAAGGATCCTTGAGAGACTCTTGTTGGCCTGAGTGGGAAAACTTGGATTGTTTCTGTTGCAATTTAACTGAATTTTAAGCATATTAAAAAATTATTTTTAAGTATATTTAAATATAGACTTACAAATTCAGGATGGTTTGTTTTGCAATTTAGCTGATTTTTTTAAGTAGGCCCCATACTTGCAGTTACTTTTAAAATATGTACTGCTTCATGTTGTTTTATTAAAGTTCTTGTTTTATTTGTATTTTGTGCTAGCCGTCAAATAAAAACATGTTTTATTTCTAGAGAAGATAGAAATAAAAAATGTGTGTCCTGCTTGGAGGACACACGTAAATGGTCGTTTTTGCCCTTGGTTTAAATTTTGCATGAAGAAGCTTACAATGCTGACGGATATGAAGAGTTTTACCCTCAAGTTAAAATAATACAATTTGAATTCAGACTGCTCTGCTCTTTAATTTAACATTAGAGATGGATCGGCTAATATTTAAAAAACACATACTAAGCTAAACCAGATTAGAACAATAAACTACTAAGTAGATAAAATGGATGTTTCCATTTTTGGAAACCCATCAGTGGTTATAGTTTGAAAGGTGATACCCGGATGTTGTATGCGTTAACTTCACACTAGCTAGCTTCTGACGTCCTCCTTCGAGCAATACAGTGAAAATATTCAGGTGAGTGCTTTTAGGACTTTTTATTGGAGTGTTTGGTATTGTGGCATGCAGACTTTACGCTACCTGAACGTACTGAACGAAGTTCTGCAAAGAGGTCTACAGCGCAGTGATTGTTTTCACTTGTTCAACATTTTGAAGTAAGTTCGCCAACAAGGTTAGCGTCAGTTAGCTTTAAGCTAACTATTAGCTCGCTAGCAGTAGCTACGTAACACCATGTAACGTAAATGTTTTTACGGTTTGGGGGTTTGATCTCGACAGCTGTACTCTTTGCTGTTCCGAATAGTATTTGAGAAGTTTCTGGTAAAGAGACACTATGTGTTTCAGTGGGACTCCGTTCACACGGAGCAGAATGAAGCCATGTTGCTAAAACGAACCGGAACAGAGTGGGTACACATGTGTTCCGCTTAAGTCTGCCTTCAGAGGGTTCCAGAAAACTTGTTTATCTGGAAAATCACGTTTGTCACTCAATCTGGGGTTTGTCGTCACCGTGTCATACGCGAAGCAAAACTATGTGCCGTTTCAAATTTAGCTTAGGCTTAAATATTTTTACATAGTAAATGCCAGCATTTTTTCAACTTTTTAAAGTTGTTTGAATACGTATTTGTTTTATTGTATATTTAGACAATTATTTTCCGGTCTTTTTGGTTTCGTTTTCACACTAAATGACCCAGTGAGGCTAGTGGTGACGTTAGGATCAAGCTAAACACCTGCTAATTCTAACAACTCTAAGTGAACGCAGCCAACGACGACGAGTTGCTTCCTCTGGCGTCCAACTAGCTACAGCTGAATAAAAGAGTTTCTTGGAACCAGAATTCTGATCCTTCCAGATCAACCACTTAAGATCTTTGGCTGAAGGAAGTTTTTATTTGAACTTTACAGGGTCATGTTTTGATCCAAGACTCAAGCATGGTCCCTGCCATGAAGATCCAGATTGGCCCAGTATCTGGCAGCTAGTTGTATTCCCACACAGGCAGGGCAAATTCACTCTTCTTTAATTTTGTAAATTCACTTGGAGGACACAAATGGGGTTTAGGTTCACACAGTATGGCAAAACTTGTACTATACAGTTTATTATAGTGAGTGTAAATTCTAACCATTCTTTTGTTTAGATTTCTAGGGCTGGATCAAAACCGATGGAGACGCCAGGAGTTTGTGAGATTGAGCTGCCAAACAGAAGAATAGTGAGCGGCAGTGAATCCCCAACTGATCTGGATAGTCCATGTCAGGTACTTGACAATGTGATCATTCTTATGTGCTGGCTATTCTCAGGTTTAATCTGCTAGATTATTTTGCACCTTTTATTTACAATCGATTTTCAAAGCTCACTGACTACATTTTCTACAGACATATTTATCACAAAAATGGAAAAATGCTCAGAGTTTTAGGTAAAAATGTAATTCGTAATAGTAGGATCTGTCAAAGTAAATTTTATAACTGATCAAGATTTTCAGTTTCCAGTTAGAATGTTGTCAGCATGTCCCATTTCTATGGGCTACTCATACTACAAGGTCTTCAGGAGGCAAACTGAACGCCACCAGCTGAGACGAGCTCGTTTCACTGGTTTTGACAAATCAAAAATATACACTAAGATCCAAAAAGTTTAAACCTTTGTGAAAGACAAAAAACCTCAACAAAACATGTTCAAATTATTGAATCAATGAAATAATAATAATCACAGTAATTATTACTTTATTAAGGTTCTGTTTGCTTAACAAAAATCAAAGGCGGATCACACTGACGGATCACTATCAGTGTTGAAGTTAGCTAATCAACCACTGCTACGTTCAATAACAAAAAATAACATCAAGCCTGAAAACATATTATCTTAGGGGACTGATTATTCTGTTAACATCTGTCAGTCATCCTACGATGACCGGGTCCTTCGAAGGATGCAGACCCTGAATTCAGACACAGCTACTGTGTCCCTCACTTTGGGAATCACTGTGCTGGGGAAACAAAGTTAAAGTTTACTCCTGCAGCATAACTTCTGAAATACAACTAAAGATTTAAGCCCTGACCTTTTCTGGAGTTTTCAATGAGATCTCCAGCTCAGTGTTGTTTAATGAGAGAATAGAGCTGGGGATAAAAGTATTTAGTCAGTCACCAATTGTGCAAGTTCTCCCACTTAAAAAAATGAGAGAGGCCTGTAATTGATATGAGACCTCAACTATGAGAGACAAAATGAGAAAAAAAAGTTCAGAAAATCACATTGTCTGAATTTAAAGAATTTATTTGAAAATAAAGGTGGAAAATAAATATTTGGTCAATAACAAAAGTTCATCTCAATACTTTGTAATATATCCTTTGTTGGCAATGACAGAGGTCAAACGGTTTCTGTAAGTCTTCACAAGGTTGGCACACACCGTTGCTGGAATGTTGGCCCATTCCTCCCAGCAGATCTCTTCTAAAACAGTGATGCTCTGGGGCTGATGGTGGGCAACACGGATTATTTATACAGGTGAGCGGATAGACTAAACATGGCGGGCTGCAGCGCTGTAGATGCGTAACTTTACAGACGAACCGGAAAGTACATTTCATATCATCCCGGTCGCAACAAGTTGGTGGCGAAGCGCATCGTGACGTTACATACCTGGTAGATGAGTTTCTGTGTGTGACGAGTGCAGGAGTCAAATCCGGTCGCTAACATGAACACAACCGATATAAATGTCTGGTTAAGGTGAGAGTTCATCTATTAAACTGACTGAAGATGAAAACATAAACAGAAAGCTGGAGTATAGACATGTTTTTATAATAGCCTGCTCACAAGTAGGTAGGTTATTTGTGAGCCTGCCTCTTTATTATTACATTGAATATAATTTCAGATTTTTGTATAACTTTTCTTCAGGTTAACTTAGAAAGTGAGCTATTATTGTTACAGGTTAATTTTCTAAATACAGAAAATTTATTGTTAGGGAAGCTCAAATGTGAAAAATTGGACTGATATTGATATGCGATAGTAACACTGCTGTTATATTAGATTTACCAATGTTTTATATTTTTTTTTATCCGATTACCCGATTAATCATAAGAATAATCGATAGATTACTCGATTACTAAAATATTTGTTTACAACAGCCCTATTAACCAGTTCAAACAGGTGCCATTGATACAGGTAATGAGTGGAAGACAGAGGAGCGTCTTAAGGAAGAAGTTACAGGTCTGTGACAGCCAGAAATCTTGCTTGTTTGTCGATGACTTATTTTCCACCCTTATTTTCAACTAAATTCTTTAAAAATGTGATTTTCTGAAATTTTTTTTTCTCATTTTGTCTTTTATATTTGAAGTCTACCTATGATGTCAATTACAGGCCTCTCTCATCTTTTTAAGTGGGAGAACTTGCACGATTGGTGACTGACTAAATACTTTTTTCTCCACTGTAATGGTGTGTGTGTATATAGGAGGAGGTCGCAGGGTTTCATTTAGGTCTGTGCGGGCCTGAGGAAGAGAGAGGGGAAACACCGGGTAGAGAGGACAGTCCCAGTGACCTGGGGGAGGCGGAGCTTGATCCCGGAGGAGACTCCAAGGCTGGAGACGACAAGGCTTTTGGTAGGAAAGCTGCTGTTGCCGCATCTCCATCAGTTTCCTCTCAACAATGCTGAGTTTTCATAATGTTATGGAGTTTTTTTTTTATAGCTAAAATATGGTTTGGTTATTTTGATGGAACAAAATGTGAACAAAGGTTGAATGTTTGATCACACTCAGGACACTTAGCCTGCCTTTGTTTATATGTGATGTGTAGGTGAAGTCAGAATATTTTTGGTAGTGGGGGTCAAAGATCAATTCAGTCCACGTTAGTCAATGCTCAAAACTGCAGGAGGTGCATGGATCAAACTGCTAAACACTAAAACAGCAACATTTGGTTTAAAGATTCTGCTGCTCAGTGGAAAAATCCAAATGTCATACACTTAACCTCTTAGTATGTAAACAGTAAGGATGCTCCAATCAGATTTTTTGCCGATCACCAATTTTGATTAAGGATATAAATGGAACCATAAAATCACTTAATTTAGAGAAAAACATACAAAAAATGCAGGCACAATGCATCAAGTATTCAGTCAGAAGAGAACTTGCACAATTGGTGACTGACTAAATACTATTTTCCCTGTAAAGCAGGGATTCGCCTAGTGTATTATAAGCCTGATGGGCCGCCAGCCTCTACTTGCTCTCCCACCAGGCTAAGTGTTGCTTTTTTTGTTTTTATTAAATTATTATTATTATTTTTTTAAGCATTAGCTGATTACAAGCATCTTTGCTGAACTGAGTATTTCACTGGCAGCTCAAGATCGTTCTTGAAATATAAGTTTATAATTTATGAAGCCGGTAGCACTCACCGATCACACCACTGGCGCCTCTGTGCATTGGCTGCCTTGCGCGCTACCATGGCTGCTCCTCTTCTCCAAAAGCCTCTGTTGTTTCTTGCTTGTTGCTCTCCTCAGCTGTTTGTTTTCTTCTTTGCAACCCTGAGGTGTCCTTCTCCAGATCTGAACACCATGCCTTCCGGCTTCAGCGCAATCAGCTGATCCCTGGTGTAAACAATGTGGTCAAGTTGTTGTACTTGGCAGAGTCAAAAACATATCTCTGCAGCAAAGAAAAAGATTTAGACTCTCTTAGTCAACATTGTTGAAGATAAGCTTCTAGTAAAGTGCAAAAAGCCATTCATGTTGTAAATAAATAAAGAGAAAACATGAAAAAGTAAAAAGACTAGAGGAGTAACCACAACAGCCTGCATACATGTTGATGCATGCACACTCTGAACACTAGTTAGTAATGGTTTGGTAAGCTACATTTAGGTCTGCTGATGTTTGAAGCAGCTGTTTTATATAAAATTGACTAAAATTATTTCTGTTTGATCTTTGGCTTCAAAACAGTTTAAATATATCATTAATCACAGTTTTGTTCCTTTTTACTAGTTTCCTTCTTATATCTATTCTCTAATTTGTGCAAAATTATCTTTGTATAATAAATAATTTTCCAAGATGGCATAAATTTAAAAGTAATGTGTTGAGTTCTTGTACTGGAGCTTTTAGTGTTGTGATCTGGTTATTAAACAATTTTTAATGTGTTTCTTTGGTTGCCTTGTCATTTTCCCTGCAGGAAAGGAGGTTGTACTGCTGATGCAGGCACTGAATTCTCTTGCTACACCTGAAGAGAAACTGGCAGCACTGTGCAAAAAATATGCAGATCTGGTAGGAATGTTGGCTTCTGTGTTTTTACGCAGGGTTGCATAAGACGCTAGACCACTAGACTGCCTCTAACCGGTAGAGTTTTTTTTTTTGTTTGTTTTGTTTTATTTTAAACTGGCTATTTGTTTACCACTTTTTGACAGTATTATATAAATCCAAAAGATTACAAATTCAAGAAAATAAAATGCCAGAATGTAATTGTATTTATATGTATCGCAAAATAATCAGCTGATTTGAGTCTTTATCTTTGTTTAGGCCAGATATAAATTTTTAATAATTTATTTGAGTCCATCAAAACCACGGTTTGCCCACAATAGTGAGGAACAGAGCGTATAATTGAAAATCTCACTACCAAACTGCACAATAGCTGGTGGAAAACGCCTCTAAGGTTGCAGGACACGTCTAGAAGGATCAGTCCGACGTGTTGATCATTGATCAGGGTTTCCCCCAGAAAATTTGCTAAGCCTGGTGGTCGGGACGCCAAGGTGATCCACCGGCGGTCCACCGTGTTTTTGTATTAAAGATATTAAGTTTATACAGGTAAGCAGATAGACTGAAGACGGCGGGTGGCTGAGTAATTGATGCTTATAGTGCAAGTGTAGCTTTACGGACGAACTGCACAAGAAATTTCATATACTGGTCTCAACAAATGGGTGACGAAGCACATTGTGGCGGTACGTAGCTGGTAAATGTGTTTCTGTGTGTGACAAATGAAGATGTCAAATCCTGTCGCTAACATAAACACAAAAGCTATAAATGTTTGGGCAAGGAGAGAGTGCATCTATTAAATTGACTGAAGATGAATACATAAACTAAAAGCTGGAACACAGACATTTTTTATAAACATATTTGTGAGCCTGCCTCCTTATTATTAACTTGAATAGGGCTGTTGTAAATGAATATTTTAGTAATCGAGTAATCTATCGATTATTCTTATGATTAATGGAGTAATCGGACAAAAAAATATAAAGTAAAACATTGGTAAATCTAACATAACAGCAGTGTTACTATCGCATATCAACATCAGTCCAATTTTTCATAGTTGAGCTTCCCTAACAATTACTTTTCTGTAATTTAGAAAATTATTTTATAACAATAATAGCTCACTTCAAAGTTAACCTGAAGAAAAGTTATATAAAACTTTGAAATTGTATTCAAAGTTTTATATAACTTTTCAACCATTTTAAAACCAAACCATTTTAAAACCAAATTTTAAAATGGTTGCAATTATTCGACATTCTAACTTTTTTTTGTTTTTTTTTTTGCTTTATTGCAGCGTTGTCTTTAAATCAGCTGAAATTTGGGTGATTGCTTTTCTGAAAAGAAGACAGCTACAGCAGCGTCTGAAGATGTCTTCAACTAAAACTTAAAAAGTGTGTGTGATTTAATACCAGTCTCTAGTGGAAACAGTAAAAGGACAGGCATAAATGAAAATTATTTTCCAATCCCTTCCACTGCAGATTAAAGTGATATTTGAGGAATCCTCAGTTTATCCACCATTTGGATGGACATGACTGATTATTTAAATGTGACCCTGAGTAAAAATGTTCTGATCTCCATGGGCCTCGGGGTGATTTCGCACACCGACGGATCCTCAAACGTCTTCAGCAGGGGTTTCTCTTCTTTTTCAGGAGACCAATCGAAACGCTTCATCTCATCTTTCCACTGATTGGCTGAAGGCAGGCTCACAAATACGCTTATAAAAAAGGTCTATACTCCAGCTTTTCGTTTATGTTATATTCAGTCAGTTTAATAGATGCCCAGACATTTATAGCTTTTGGGTTTTTTTTTTGTGTTTTGTTGTTTTTTTAGCGACAGGATTTGACACCTTTGTTCGTCACACACAGAAACTCATCCACCAGCTACGTGCCGCCACGATGAGCTCCGCCACCCATTTGTTGAGACCGGACGATATGAAATAAATTTTCTGGTTCGTCCGTAAAGCTACGCTTACGTTAATTAAATAATGCACAGCCACCCGAAGTGTTCAGTGTATCCGCTCACCTGTATAAATACACCTGCAGCGCTCTTCCCCATTGTTCCCTCTTAACTGGCTTCAGACAGCAGCTCCAGGAGGGAAAAAGCTGCTGTACTCCAGGCATCGTGTCAATCATTTTAAGGATGCTTATTGGTCCCCTGAAAAACGACTAAGACCTAGACATTATCATGAATCAATAAAATCATCCCAGGCCAAAGTTGGAAACTGGATGTTATGCTGCTAACACTTAGCTTTCATCAACAACTCAGGCAGAAGTGAGAACGCCGTGCAGCGCAAGTAATAACCCAGCCGGAACACGGTGCATTAAATAATAAAACATAACTTAACAAAGCTTTAAGGGAGGTACATTTTTCTCGAGGAATTTTAATAATTGATATACGCGAATCACTCAAGGAATCGTTTCAGCCCTAAACTTGAATATAATTTCAGATTATTGTATAACTTCAGGTTAACTTAAAAAGTGAGCTATTATTCTTACAGGTTACTTTTCTAAACTACAGAAAAAAAAAAAACTGTTACAAGTTAATTTAACACTTGAAATGTTAAATTGGACTGATGTTGATATCCAATAGTAACATTGGTGTTATGCTAGATTTACCAATATTTTATCTTATCAATGTTTTCATCCGATTGCTCAGAAAAATAATTGATGGATTACTAAAATATTCATTTACAACAGCTCTTTAAGTAGAAATGTAAAATATAAATGTAAAAATACTACTGGATAATTGTTACGGGAAAAGGTCGCCAGTGAAACACTATTTAAATCCACAACTAGTCTTAAAACCATCAAATCAAAAAATACAATTAAAATTAATATCAATTATTTGCACTTCTGTTCAGTCCAGTGTTTCTCAACCTTTGTTGGGCTAGCGCCCCCCATACATTATCCAGGTCCTGTACTGCCCCCCACCAAAAATTTGTAGGCTACTTTTCACTAAACATTATTTTATTATTAATATTACTATCACTGTTGTTGATGCTTTAATTTTTAAGGTTGTTTCTGTATTTATTATCAAAGATAATTTTCCAGAGAACAAAAAAGCCATGGGAATAAAAAAATTTTTTACAGGCATCTACGAAAAATGCAATGGACATTCAACTTAAAATCAGTAGGCCTATCAGCAGCTAATCAAAGTGGAAAATTTATATTTTTTTTTGCACCATTTTCTGATATTAGTTGTTAAATGTTACACAAAATGACCCGATAAAAGATGTACAACAATGCCAGTTTAAACTTTGAATTATTTTCAAAAGACTGTGCTGTGCAACATTAAAACATGGATAGAACTGCAACTATATTAATTAGAGGTGTGCCGATTGATGGGCCACCGACCATAATTGGCCGATTTCCGTGAAAAAGTGTATGATCGGTGATCGCCGATCACTGTCTCTTGTTGCCGATCTCACTTCGCAACCTCTATGTGCAGCTGATCTCCTCTTTCCTTCACAAGTGCGCAGCAACCAGTCCTAAGCCATGTGGTGAGGAACTATAACGCTCTGAGAGTGAATGGGGAAGTTTGCGTGTTCCGCCGAAGAAATACCTCGGGGGCGAACATGTCAAATACAACAACACGACAAATTTAATATGACGTTTAAGAAATAAACACTCGACGGAGTTTGGCTACATCGAGGCTCACTTCAGCGATACGGAGCAATCAGATAGCAGGTAAAGCAGCGCACAACTACCAACACTCACCTGGAAGTGGTCTAATAGCTAAACAAAATAACCCGATACTTTAGTCAACGAGCTGGCGGTGTAAGATGCTGGTTCTGCTCCCGCTTGTTGGACAGCCGCTAAGCGCTACTGGTCGTGATATTTCACAGTCGGAACTTCGCTTCTGCTCTACACGCAGTGAACTCTCACACTGAACATCTGCTTAAAGCTGCAGCATGTAACTTAAACAAACAAACAAAAAAGATTTTACATATATATTAAAATTTTCGCTATGTAATAACATAAAATAGATAATCTCTGAAAAAATAATCAATGATCAGTGATCGAGCAGCGTAAGCGCACAGAGGCGCCAGCAATGTGATTGGTCTGCACTCCCGGCTTTGTTACCATTTAAATTCATCAATTATAAACCTATCTTTACGGAATAAATCTGATCTGCCAGTGAAATGCTCAGAGCAACAGAGACTCTCGCAGTCCGGCTTGAAAAATTTTTTTATTTTTATTTTCCTAAAAACAAAAACCATCAACGCTTAACCTGGCGGGGGAGCTTGTAAACCTGCATGATATATTTGTGGGGCCAGCCAGCTGCAGGATTAAGGTGGAATGCTGTAATATTTGTCATTAAATTACGTTAAGTGCAGAGAACGGATAGATCCCTGAACTTTATGAAAAGATTGGAGGTCTCAGGAATGTTGTTGATGTGTTTTCTCCTTTAGAGCAGGAAACCTTCTGAGCCACATGTTCTGTGTTGTGATGTCGACTTTATTTTTGAAAGCACAAGATTATTGAATGACTTTGTGAAAGAGACTGACATTAGTGTTCTAAAGCTTGATTTGTGACCATGTTCACACACAGACCAGCACTATGACCCGATGCAGTTTTCTGGCCAATTAACGATCTTGAAGAATCCTCCTGATCTGTCGATACATTTTATTTTTTGTCTGCCTGAAAAAAGAAAACAAAGAAAACTTGCAGACATTATATGCATGTTTGCAGGTCATGCTGGGTCTATTATGCAGGTCATGCTGGGTCTATTAGTCAAACCTCTCTCATGGCAGAGTAAAAGAGGACAGGTTGATTTTTAAACCTTTTCTGAGGCAGATAAGATCGGTGGATAAGGTAAACCTTACATTTAGGTATAGACAAATCACTGATTTCCTAAAATTAAGGAAATCAGGGCTGATTTATTGGTGCATCCCTACAAGATTGTGTAGCTTTTATTTACCATTTATTTTCATGTGTTGTGACTTTGTGGTTGGTTCAGCTGGAGGAGAGCCGTTGCATGCAGAAACAGCTGAAAGCCCTGCAGAAGAAGCAGTCTCAGATTGTCAAGGAGAAGATCCACCTGCAGGGAGAACACAGCAAAGCCATCCTGGCCCGCAGCAAGCTGGAGAGTCTCTGCAGAGAACTCCAGAGACACAACAAGACACTGAAGGTAATGGCTCTGTTCGCAAGCATTAGGCTCCTTAAAGTCTGCAAAGCTTTGTATACATTTCATTTCATTGTGCTTGTCTTAATTTGCGAAGCCCTTTATACAGCGAAGATGTTTTCTATTTTAAATTTATTTCTAACAGATCTGACCGTTGATCTCCAGTGATGCTAAGCAACATAATGCCCCCAGATAGTGGAGAGGCAGTTCATAGGTTGGTCAGAGAGAATTTTTCCAACATGCTTTGAAGCACACCAGGACCCCCCCCACCGCCTTGCTGAAGCAAATCTCCTCTGATACAGTGTCAAGTAGTCAGTTTACAGTTTCTATAACAAAGTGTCATATCTTCAGTTTAGCCCCATGAGAAGATGAAACTAAACATTTACATAATTGTGAGGGGTGCACTTACTTTTGTGAGCTACTGTAATAATGTTGAAGTAGATTGGCTCTGTGTTCACCGACAGGAGGAGAACGGCCAGCGGTCGAGAGAGTATGAGGAGCAGCGGAAGGAGGCCATGCTGCACTTCCAGATGACTCTGGGTGACATTGAGGTGCAGATGGAGCAGCACAGCTCCCACAACGCCAAGCTGAGGCAGGAGAACATGGAGCTGGCCGACAAGCTCAAGAAGCTCATAGAGCAGTACGAGCTCAGAGAGGAGGTCAGAACCAAATGTAGCAGTCATGTTGCAGCTTCACTCAGCACCATGGGCAACTTTGGGTTGTTGTGAGTCAGGTTCTAAAAGTGGTTTCTACTATAACAGCTTCCCATCTTCTGGTTTAGTAATGCTTCCAGTCTGCTTCACATGAACGTTTAGTCTGCCAAGTCACACTTAACCTTCCTCCTCCCACCAGGTCAGTTCAAACTAGAAATTGACCGGCAGAAATTATTTTGACATCAGTTTAAAAGATCTCTGATATGTGCTGCTGTTTTTTTTTTTTTTGTTTGTTTTGTTTTTTTTTTTTTTGGGGTGGAGGAAGGGATGACTCTTGAAACCAATATTGCTTTTTCTACCTCTGTTTACACGATAAAAACAACACAATAATAACAAATGTTATTGACAAGTGTCTATTTAAAACTGCGGAAGAGCATTGCATTGTAACAAGATATTGTAAAGGAGAAAATAAATCAATGCATGGTTCACAAAGGTGACGGTACATAAAAAACACACAGATTCTTCAATGAATTGTCACAGTAAATAAAAAATATTGCATTAAATAAATACTGAATATGGACAACAAAGAAAAAAATATTGAAAAGAAACTAAGATTGAGGAAAATGAAAATTAAAGAATAGTTATGAATGTTACAGATTAACAGGATGACCGGTTATGATTATCGCAAGTGAGTCGACAATCTTGGAGCGTTCCGAGTTCTAAGATTGTCGACTAAGGGGAAAATTGACTACTTTTTACTGGACAGATAATGTAGTTTGACAGAAAATATCGTCAGCTACTCTGATTATGATCCTTCCAAAAATGCTGTGATCTGGAGCCTGTTTCAGTACTTACGATTGGAGTGGAACCTGTCACAGCTAGGGAGGTTTTCTAATTCATGGATATAATTAATGACAATGAAGACGTTTGTGTTCCTGTGCTCGTCTTGCATGCTGACATTGTTTCCTTCTGCAGCACATAGACAAAGTGTTCAAACACAAGGAGCTGCAGCAGCAGCTAATGGACGCCAAGCTGCAAAGAATCACTGAGATGATGAAAGAAGTGGAGGAGAAGCAGCAGCGGGAGAGAGAGTTTGTAAGATAATTTCTTCTAACTGTCTGATATATGTGTGCTCATCAGAACACCATGGCAGATCAGAATATTGTGGCCAAAACGCACCATATCTGTTTTTGCATCCGATCCAACGGAGAATTGGGTTGAAAGATGTAAGCAGTAAATAGAACACATTGAAGTCAACAGGGCCTGGCTGACAGTTAGTGATTCTTGTGACTGTAACCAAGTTGGACCTGGCGTCAATACTTGAACAACCTGGGGTCAGAGCTACACAATAGATTAGGTGTTTTCCACTGGAAAATCATGCCTAACCGTTTAATATGTGGCTCAGTTCAACCTCAGGTAGGGAGCTTTTTCATTGTGTTCCTCATTATTATGAGCGGGATGTCAGCAGCAGCAGCAGCAGCTGTGTTCAACTCTGCTGATGTTTGCAGCAACTCTCGGCAATGGAAAACTTCAAGGTCCTCCATTGCGACGATGTGTTGAGCTTCCTTCATGATGCACAAAAATTCTGGTGTAGATCGGCTGATGTAGTAAGAAGATATAGCTGTTGGAATACCCTGGGGGGTGCAGTGGAGTCAAATTACAATTTAATGGTATTGCTGCTCGTTAGGGGTTAGCAAAGGTCAATCATCAAGTTTGGTGCAAATCGGATGATGTGTGATTTAGACACAACTGTATGCAAACGGTGAGGGATTAGAATTCTATTTTCTATTATAGTTGAACTATAACATAATATAATAAATCACGAGCCAATCAATACATGCAGTCAACTGTCACTCAAATGGTTTTGGTGTCCCGATCGGTCCTGCTAGTTTTACCCCTGAGGTAGTTATGAAAATCTGGGAACAGCCATGCAAAGCCGCGGCAGATCTGGAAAATAAATCTGGCCGAGCGGTATGGACTGTGCCTTTAAACTAGAATGTCAGTGAGATGCGTTGGCATAGTAAAGTACATCTGCTTTGGGGAAAAATATAAACTAGAATCTTCTACACACAAAAGAGTGTAGTCTTTGTAGGACCCAAGAAGTACAGGAAGATGAAAGGGGTTAGTACCTTTGAGTGTCCTGCTAGACCAGCTTGCATTCATGCTGCCTGGACTTTTGGTACCAACTCTCATGAATCTCTTTGAATACTTGATCTCAGTCTGATGGTCTGTAAGACTCAAGTCGGAGCTGGCATGCAAAAAAAAAAATGGGATTAAAGCTTTAACAGTCAGACACGAGCGGTGTGCTTTGGCCTTTAGAATAATGGTTCTGATGTTTAATACTAATGAGTTTTTTTTTTCTTTTTTAAAGTACACTCTAAAAAGCTGTGTGACACAAGTTAGTTTCAGTTCTAGTCCCACTCAGGCTGCTAACTCACACTCAATTGGGTAGTATTATGTATTTTCCAGGCACATAGTGCCGTTTTGTATCACAGTCAAGTAACTATTTCCTTCAGTTGTTATAAATATGCTGTATATATCAAATACGACGGTCAGTAGTCCAATCCAAGCAGTGATGCTTGGATTGGACTATTGACCACTCTGGGTTAGTAGTCACCCCTCTACACCAGGATGAAATGGCTCTCTGCTGCTACTTTCTTCCTTCTCCATGGTGGCTCTTCGTTGTGAACACTGGGGAGGTTGAAGAACTCTGTGAACTTTGTAGCAGCATCAGCCATGTAGAATGGAACATAAGCACCTAAACTGTTAGCAAGACTACAGAGGGAAAATTAAGTGTGGAAGCTTAGTTCAGGGTTAAACACCTGTCTGTTGTGGTGTTTCAGCTGCTGAAGGATGCCACAGAGTCCAGGCGCAAATGTGAGCTAATGAAAGAGCAAGAATCTCAGCTGAAACAACAGGTGAGCTGGTACAATCAGTATGGATGCTTTTGCATGGTTTTTATCTCATCTGCCTTTGACTGTATAGCACAATTCAACACAATGTGCTGTAATAAAGTAAACACAGTGTTGTACACATGAGCTCTGGTGTAATGTTCTCTCCTCTCAGCTCTCCCTGTACATGGACAAGTTTGAAGAGTTTCAAAGCACTTTGGCTAAAAGTAATGAAGTCTTCACCACCTTCAGACAAGAAATGGAGAAGGTGAGCTTTGGATCTTCACCTCTTTGTGTCTTATAGGTTAGACAGCATCCTCAGGTCTACGACTTCGACATCATTTTTACTAGAGAAGAACATTCTCACAGCTGGGACCTCTCTAAAAAGTTCACAGCAAAATTGAAACCCATTCAGAGAAGTTCCATCAAATCTCAGATGGAACCAGAGACTTGAGTTCAAAAAGTAAGTCAGACTCAAATTAGACTTGTGTCCTGAAGATTTGATGCTTGACTTGGAAAGATTGTGATGTTCTCCTAGAGAGCTCCCATCTCTGCCTGGAGATTCCTACTAGGAATCACAGCTTCAGAGTGATTCATTCAGCTGCTTAGAGCCACTATGAGCACCAAGACAACATCGATTTTGATCTTATTGAGGAGGTGTGGAGGAGAAGGAGTTGCGTGCACGGAGATCAGAAAAACTCATTCCATAAAACTCTGGCAACCAAAACAGTTTCTGTGGCGCTCATTAAAAACTCAATAGATACGAAATGGAAGAGCTGCTAAAGCCACATAAATTAAATCTCCTTGTTTGTCCCTCTGTAACCAGCAGAGATGTGCAGTGCAGTGGATTTAGCTCATCATCCAGGGCCAGTCCAAGGTTGTATGAGCCCTTGAGCAGAATTTGATTTAGGGGCCCCTCTTCCTGCTAATAACATCAGCAGCAAGAGGGGCTGCTGATGGTGAACTTAGATTTCACCATGAAATCTAAGTTTCATGGTGAAACTTAGATTTCCCTAAGTTTCACCAAGAACTTAAGGAAATCTGGAAGAGAGGGCCTTGTTTAATTGGCCAACTTTAAAAGTCATCAGTTATGATTTTAATTTACTAAGAAGTATTTGTGAACAAACTGAGCTCAAAAGATTAAACTCATAGCAGCATCAGATTTTAGCTGTGTTAACGAAACAATCTAACTATGAAGATTGTTCTTTGTACTATTACAAAATAAACTTGCCAGCTCCTTAAAATATTAAGTGTATATGTTAATTTAAAATATTTTAATTTATTTATGCTGGAACCATTAAATCAAATTTAACGGCATTGATATTCTCATTAAACAAATGTTATATTTATATGTCTGTGATTTGTATTAAAATGTTAGCATTTACGAAGCCCTGGGGGGCCTTATGGACGCTGACTTAATTTGGATTTAACAGAAGTGCAAATAATTGATATTTTAATTGTATTTTATGATTTGTTGTTTTCATGACTCCATAGTTGTGGGTTTAAGTAATGTCAGCAATATCTTCCAGTAACATAATTATCCAGTAATATTTTTACTAGAGGTGTGACGATCGGCCACCGATCATAATCGGCCAATTTCCGTGAAAAAATATATGATCGGTGATCACTGACTCTTGTTGCCGATCACCAAAACCAATCACATTTATCTCGCTTTGAAAGCCTGCATGTGCAGCTTATCTCCTCTTTCCTTCACACTGCACAAGCGCTCGGCAAAAACTCCTTTCGTGTGGAATTATAACGCTTTTGAGAGTGAATAGGGAAGTTTGCATGTTGCGGGTGTGAAGCACGTCAAAATGCATCAACACAATGAATCTAACATGGCATTTAAAAAACAAGCACTTGACTGCAGTGTGGCTATCTCGAGGTCCGGAGCGGCCAGACAGAAGGTAATGCAGCGCACAACTACCAACACACACCCGGATTAGCATCACAGTCAGAAAGCTAAACAAATAACCTGAAAAGTAAGTCAAGTCTTCGAACTAGCGGTGTAAAACGCTGGTTTGTTCTCGCTCGTGGACTGCCGCTACTAATAGTAATATTTCATAGATGTAGCGCCGCTCAATCTCCACCAGACAGTGAACTCTCACACCAAACAGCTGCTTAAAGCTGCAGCATGTAACGAAAGAAAAAAAAAAAAAGATTTTAGATATGTATTAAAATATGGCTATTGTGTCTAAATTAGGTGAATTTATTGCCAGATACTTATTTAATTTTGCCAGATAACATAGTATTATTTATACATAAAACGAAAAATTAACAGCCATTCAAGGCGATCAGCAAAGATCTGTGATCGGCAGATATCAGCCTCATGGATGATCTGAATCGGCAGCAAAAAACCTGATTGGAGCATCCCTAATTTTTACATTTTCTGTAAACATAATATTTTCTAATACAAAAACACGATGGGCTGCTGGTGAACCGCCTCAGCACCCCGACTACCTAGCTTAGCAAGTTTTTTCCTTGCTAAGCTACTCCTTGAGTCTTTCTGAAAGAAATCAGCCTAGTTTTGGCTGTTTCATGAATCAATTGATAGAAATGAGCTGATCATTAAATCTAGAATTAAAATGTGTCATGATGAAACTATACAATATTGTATTAATGCCGATGAGCATCGGCATTAATACAAAAAACACAAAAAATTTATATTTATATAAATTTTTTGTGTTTATATAAATATAAATTTATATAAACTTATATTTTATAAGTTTATATAAATTTATAAAATATAAATTTATTTATATTTTATATAAATAAATTTTATTTATTTATATAAAATAAATAAAATTTTATATAATTTTATTTATATAAAATTTTATATAAATAAAATTTAATATAAACCTTAATTACGTCTTTATCGTTATTGTTATTGGTCATGACCAATAACATGATTCTGGTCTGATCATTTTACTACATCATCCATTTGATATGGATATGTATGAACTAACATTTCGTTAGTGGCCTTTCTCAAACAGTGGCCTCCGTTTATTTGCCGCAATGTTAGCTTAAAGTGCTCAGAGCTAGCTCACCAAAGGATTGTGTTAAAAATAATAATGGAAAACTGGCTTAAACTGGGTTACTCCAATGAAAAGCTGTAGAGACCGACAGAAAGAAAACAACTCCAGAGGAAACTACGTCATAGCTGCTGAGAGTTGATGCGTCGTTCACTAGCGACTGGATTCCTTTGAATGTTTAACGGTGTGAATCATTCCAGTTAGTCAGAACTATTCTTTGTTTTTTTTGACTTTGCTTGGTAATGTATGATGCTCTATTTTCAGGTCAGCAACTATTGTTGTTTTTATTCATTAAAAAAATATTAAATAAATACAATTGATAGAAATTGGTTGGTTATTTTTATATTTAATGGTGCAGAAAAGGATTTTTGTTTCTGTTAAAGCAACTCAAGTCTATTTTCCTTTAATTGTGCTTCTAAATCACAAATGGCCCTAAACATTATTAATGTACAAAGCTCTGGTAGTAAAGTACAACTTTTTTTTTTATTAGTATTTCCATGTGTTTGACATCATTGGAAAGCTTAGAGTCCAGAATTTCAGAATCTGTAAATAACTCAAAATACACAAGAAGACCGGCTTTGTTGTGGCCCATTACATTTACCTAACGGCACCACTCTTCTCATTATGATGAGCAAAGAAAACATCAATAAGTAAGTTAGGAGACTAATATTAGCATTTCAGGTTGCCTTATATGTTAAGATGTGTTATCGTGATTTCAGGTTAGGTGGTTCCTGAATGTTTAAGAGTTAAGTGGTCTGCACCCTGAAAAAGTGTCTGTGAATAACTTTTATCTTGCCGAGGGAAAATTCGGAGAATAATTTTGTTAGAATTTGAGAAATTTGATCAATTTTCCTATGTTAGGAGTTACTTTTAGACTGAGGAAGCTTTGAGACTGAGAGTTAGAGGATGCTGCCAAGTTTTAATTTGGAGGAGGAGTTTGGTTATCAGCCTGTAGCTTTGGTGAGATTACCATGGGATGTTGGTGTCTCTCAAACAGTCTAGTCATTGAAGGAGTTTGAATCCCTTTAAAGCAATATAAAACAATTTCAAACATTTTCTCTAGGCTAGAAGGAACATTTGGCCAAAAATATCAAAATGTACCATTCATGGCAGTTTCACACTAATTTCAATTTAAATAAATATTTATAGTACAGTGAGACATAAGTTCTAAGTAGATCGGTAAACACCAGCCCCATGATTGGTGTGGATTTAATTCCAGATGACAAAGAAGATCAAGAAGCTAGAAAAGGAGACAACGCAGTGGAGAACCAAGTGGGAGAGCAACAACCAGGCGCTGCTGCAGATGGCCGAGGAGGTGAGCCTCTTGCCCACAAACTCTTTAAACTAAGGCTGACGATGTTAATGCATGACATCAATTTGAACATTTTAACATACTAATATTACATGATACAGATTACTGAAACTACCTATTTTGACCTAAAAGCCTCTCTCCTGTGGAGGACTGTTTATAACTTTCTCGCGTAGCTAGGCTGCAAGAAAAATAAGTGAGGCTGCGATGCAAGAAAGTCGCAGAAAAATCAGAGACACTAGACTGTAGACTGTACACACATCTACGTGTGTACAGACGTACGCTGAGCTTTTACACATCTACGTGTACAAGCTCAAAATTTCACATGCACAAATTATACTGGGTGCTTGGCTGGATGAGGACAAGTGATTGTGGCTTCATCGCGCAAGCTCCACAGGAAATGGAGAGGGGTATTTCTAAATTTAAAACGTTTAAAATAAAATGAATTCTTTTAAAGGTTCCTAAATATAAAAACCTGGAAAACTAGGAGTCTTTGGACATGTTTGGTTGGAGACGATAAAACTTTAAACATTTCTTGAAAACGTGCATACGGTTGTTCTGGGCGATATGGGCAGTTGCCCAGGGCAGCATCAGAAAGAGTTGGGGCACCCATGAACTAGAAAATAAAATCTGTTAGTTGTCCCCTGAACAAGTTTGCTACTACTTGTAAGCATGTGCAATGGAGTAAGTTTCTCTTAGTTGCTGTTGAGTAATGGGAGACTACATTTTGTGCTGTCTGCTACAAAAACCCCAGATAATTGCTTGTATTTGAATTGATTGAGGTGTAGCAAAAGGAGAGGCTTTACCAAGAGTATCATTTCTGCAAGAAAACCTGTGTGCGTATTTATAGTTAGGTTACGGTAATTTTTTATTTATTTATTTTTTTAAATCAATTGATAGTACTACCCTACACAGTTGCTGTCACTGTGTCTGGAACACTTTGTTGCAGAAAACACTGCGCGATGGGCACTTCAAGGCTCTGCAGGGGAAGCTGGAGCTGCTGGAGCGCCTGTGCAGAGCTCTGCAGAAGGAGAGGAACGACCTGAGCAACCAGCTGAGCCTCCTTCAGGAGCAGAGGGACAAGGGGCCGGTGCCGCCTGGCCCCGACCAGCACGAGGCCTTGCCCATGGAGGACGAGGAGGACGAGGAGAATTCTGAAGATTTGGCGCACGATGAAGAGCTGGAGGCGGGTGAGGAGCCCCTGCAGCATGCTGCTGATAAACCCACTACTGCTGCAGCAACAACAACACCGTCCAGGCTGCTGGACTGAAGCTGCTATGGGGCAGTCTGAAACATTACCATTACTAAAGATTTAGCCTTTCACAATTGTAAACTATATCTTTTTGATCTTTTTGTGTTTTTACACTTTGCTCAATAAAATTATTGTATGAAGAATTGCCACATTTCTAAGGCGCTGTGCAGTGAGCTGTGAGCAAAGCCCTTTCCTCCACCAGTCAGGCTGAGTTGGGCCTGGAGCATATCATTCCAGCAGACTGCAGTACATGGGGTGGGGGTGACTGCCTTTCTGTCTAATCACGACATATTTTCCTCAAAGCTTCTGCTCCCTGAAAATATGACTATCGGATAATAAGGGCCACTAGATGTTTGAAGAGCACCAAATAGTTGAGCTATTTTTTTAAGTCACGTCATTTGTATTTTTCAAGGAACGTTCCTTTCTATCATATGGAGTTCTAACAGGTGTTTAGGGTTTCTTTTGGTTCCAAACAGTCAGTTGTAGTTACCAGTGAAGGTGTGAATGTCTCATGATGTTGGCTGTCTGCTTTAGTCTTCCTGGTTTTAACTTGGCCACCAGCTGTCCGCTGCCCCCAGTGGATCATTTAGGAACCATCTCCAGTGAAACTCAGGGTCATCCTATGCTAAGTTTTTTCCCCGACTAGATAGCCAGTATTATTCATTGTGACTATCTCTGTCTGTCTTCATCAAGCTTGGCCTTTAAAGCACTTCCAGGAAGCCTGAATAACAGCACTGCTGTCATTCAGGCAGAGATTTCTGCATTTTACAAGATAAATGTTGAAATATCTGAGACCAAAGTGAGATGGTGTGAAGGGTTTGTCTCCTACCTAATCCTGCTGATTCTTTAGAGCGCATAGAGGCCAGTTTTAACAAGCCATTGGTGTGAATTATGTTTGAAACATTGACATCCAACCATGTCGGATTTGATCTTGGAAGAGAAGTTGGGATTTGCTTTTCTGGAGAGTTTGAATACATCTGCACTGTTAGGAACCAGTAAGGGCGCTGATGGGGGTGTGGCCTCTTCAGTGAGTCTACATCTTAAGTGAATGTAGGAAGTAGCAGCAGGTACCAGCCTGACTGCTGTCATTGGGGAGGATTGTACTACTGACCCTTCTGGGTTCTCTTCACTTGAAAAGTAGATTTGACTCATCTCATTATTTGCACATCTTACAGAAATCATTGTTCCTTTCCATAAGCCTCAGCAGCTGAGAAAGCAGCTGTTACCATGCACTGTGCCCTGTCCTGTTTTACTGTAGCACTTACTTCACATGTTGTAGTCCTCTAGCTCCAGGCTGACCCCAAATCAGCCCGACTTCTATTTTGGCATAAAAGTAGTGGGATGGATATGGATGTAGTCCAGGTGACATAATTAAGATTGTAAGTGTTGCATAGCAGTGAATGTGTAAAATGGCAGTCTGTGCACTTTGACCTTTGCCCACCTTTCTAAGCGACTCTTCATGCCGAGTTGAAATCAGAGGAAACTAAATGTTGATCAGCAGGCGGTGAGGGTTTCCACCCCTGGCTGAACTGCAGACAACTTGACCTTGGCATTGCCCCAGAATTACTCTGGTAATGTCAGAATCTACCTCTGTGGGCGGGGCCATGAGGCAGCAAACTGCTTTTGTTTTTACCACCTTCTAAATGTAAAATGTTCTAAGACTGTCATGCTTTTCAATAAACATTTTGTAGGATTTCCAATGTCTGGATTAATTCCCTAGCCACTTCACACAAATCTCAAAACTTCTGCTTTTGAAAAGCAACATTTACAAAAGCTTTATTGCAGTTCGGTGCCAGAAACATCACTGATAATGTAACACATTATGTAATGATGAATAATCCCAAACCGCCAAGTGTTTTGTACCTTAGAAAGTAGTGAGCTCACAGTTGGCAATGTACATCTGCATAGTGGTGATAGAAAACCACCAAGAGCTGCAAACATTCATCTTAATATTGTGGTATTAATTATGTTTTCCTGTGAGCTTAGTGGGTCTGAAAAAATAACTTTATGAACAATATTTTCTAATGCCCTTTACCACAAAATGCTTTTCATAATACTGAAGAGAAAACACTTGAAGGGGAACAGCATTACCAATCTGTGCTTCTGTTTGAGCCTTGGCCCCTAACAGGGGCCAAGGGTCTATGTGAACTAGAGAGGGCACAGGCTGCTCTGACATTTCACAAATTATTGGATCCGGAGACAGCCAAGGTCCAGGGGGTGGCGGATTAGTTGATCTGGGCAGAGAGTGTTCATCATCCTTGAGCCTCCAGCTCCGATGCAGGTGTGTTGTCTGGCTCCTCATCATTGTAGATATTCTCTGCCTGGAAGACAAGGGAAGCACAAAATGTCCCTTCAGACTGATGGAACATCTCCGTATCTGTCCAGCCAAAAAGTGGCCAAACCTTGGGATCTAGTTTCTAATCTGATCTAGAGAGACTTTGGATAAGAACCGTTCTCACAATTAGGCCTGTCACGATAACAAATTTTGCTGAGCAATTAATTGTCTCAAAAATTATTGCGATAAACAATAAGTAACTGATCATCCTAGTGTGATAACTGATCATAGTGTGTGTTACGGTAGATCGCCGTGGCCGCTCCGAACTAAATCAGGGGTTTTTCCCAACTGGGAGCGTCAACGCAGCCTGTTGAATGTGACAGGTAGCCAATCAGAAAGCGCGATTCCCCTCCGTGCTTTCTGAGGGGAATCCCAAACAGCTGCGCAACCCGAAGTCCAGCGGACATTGGAGATGACATGTGGAAACAACATTAATGTTTATTCAACATTTCGTGCAAAGGATATCCACAGAAATGACAAGGGGAGGAGTTGGAGCGAAATTGCGACCGCAGTTGATAAACCTGGTAACTTTTCACCTGTTCATCGTTAATGTGACATAAATAGGTTGTAATGATTTTCATTCAGTCAGGACTGACACTAGCCACAATCATTGCAGGTAGATTGTAGTAAAGCATTGATTAATGGTTTTAAAATTAGTTAACTGGACTTGTAGCCATTATTTTGTGCCCATTGTTGGACACCACAAGGCATGATCGAACCGTTCTGTCGGTTAAGGTGTGATCTCTCAGGTTTTGAAAATGGGCCGACAACTCTAAGATCGTGTAGTGTGCACTGGGCATTACACTAAGGACATGAGGAAGGGAGGGTCAGTGGAGAGCACCAGAGTTGAGCCTTTTTTCACTCAGTGTCATCAAAAGAAAAGAAAAAAAAGCCGAAGAAACGATAAAGACGATAATTAAAATGAGGTCAATAGTTTTTATTTATTGTGCGATTAATTGATTTATTGTTTAAAGCGACAGGCCTACTCACCATCTGCCAGACTTGCATGATGTTGTCTTCGGACACGGAGCAGATGACCCAGGGTTCATTGGGGTTCCAGGAGAAGTCCGATATCTTGGCCGTGTGGCCACCATGAATGAACTGAAGTGGCAGAAAGAAGGTTAACTGGATGAAGACATGAGCAGGTTGCCAAAAAACCACTAAAAGGTTCCATCTGGACAACCAGCAGACAGGTTTCATGTCATACTGTCCGCCACTGACGCTTTTGCTACCATCACCTACCAGAAGCTCTGGTGGGCCGTCCTCTGCGTCCTCTGAAGACTGCTCCTCCCCAATTTTACTGAAAATAGAATCCACCATTATCACCCTGCACAGCAGCTCCACTTGTCAACCCCTCAACATGTGAGCAGGAAAGTTCATGATCAGCAAACATCACTGAACACTAAGATTCTACCTGAGATCCCAGACGTTGAGACGTCGGTCGGTACCGCTGGAGGCCAGGATGGTTTCATTGTGAGGTGACCACTGGACCTAATGAACAGAACAGATAATCCCTAGTAAGGTCAAACTGGATGCAGAGTCCAACAGCCCTAAGTATCAAAACCTCCTTGACCTGTTTCCATGTAGCATGTAAATAGCTGCCTGCCATGAAGATCCCATAAAAATGTCTGTTCTCACAAAGAATGTGTCTGGTGTCTGAAATCTGCTAGCTGCGTCACACGAATCGTCTCAGCTACGCAACTCTAGCCACTGAACTTCTGAAGGATTTGTACTCCAAAGGGATATAAGAGAAATGTCCATTTGAAGCAGGAAGTGAGGAGGTAACTGGATCTTTCCCAATCACACCGCTAGCTGATCTGATAGTTTTAGATAACTGGTTTATTTCTGGTCAGCATATTACTATTATTGTTTATAATGCATTATAAGCTGGATTTGAGGACCCAACAAGTTCTTGACAAAATAACAAAAATTCTTACTTGGAAAATTTCATCCTTGTGGGACTCAAAAGAGTGGAGCTTCAGTTTGAGATTCCTTAAATCCCACAATGCAACAGTCTGGGAAGACCAAACAGAAAAAGACATCTGTCTTTAATCAGTTGGGAGTAACAGTTAAACTTGAATTTGCACATGTTAGCATGATTTCCACCTTATCTGCAGAACCTGTAGCAAGAATGAACTCGCTGTAGGGATTGAAGCTCAGACAGTTGACCTCAGCAGTGTGAGCATCAACCGAGTGGCTGGCTTTAGAAGTGTTGTTGGAACGAGTGTCCCATCTGAAGCAGCACAAACCCCCCAAAAAAGCAACAGGAACATGTCAGTTATCAGAAACTCAACATGGAGGAGTAGTGTTTTATGGAAAGTTTTGCTTTGACATCAGCTACTGACATCATTAGTTTCTGATCATCAGCAACAGAACCAAACAACGATTCATGGAGTAAATGCCACGACACGTCTTCCACAACTGCGGTGTGACCAGTGAATATGGTCTTAGCGTCGACGATCTTTCCTTCCTTTGGGCCAGTGCCGATGTCCCACAGACAGATGGTCTGTGAAGGAAAGATTGAAAAACAGCACAAATTATTCTTGCAGTTGTTCAGTACTTCGGATCTCTTGTAGGCAGGAATGTTCTGATTTCTGATCCAAAACCCCTATGTCCTAAATCCACTAACCCATCATGATCATATCCATTTTATGAATGTCGATGTAAGCAAATGTAGATTTAGATGTAGATTTTAGGAAAGGAGAGAGCAGAGCACTCTCCTTTCAGCCACTTCCTTCAGCCACTTACATGGTCATCAGAGGCACTAAGCAGGTTCCCACTGAGGTTTGGATTCCAGGAAAGGCCATAACCTTCTTTCTGGTGACCTTTTAGCCTTAGGTCAGGACTGCATTCCCCACTGGGATCTGAAATAATAATATTCATATTCATAATTTATGATTACTCCAGTTCCTAAATAGTCATTGCCTATTGACTATTTAGAAACAGTCAATAGGCAGAAGTTCCATCTTGACTTACCTGGCTTTGATGGGTGCTTGGTGTAGTCAAAGACCAGAACGTCAGATGTGGGAGTTTTGGTGGCAATAATGCAGGGATTCTGGGGCATGTAGCGTGCTCGGTTCACCTCTCCTTCATGGTTAATCTTGATCTCAATCTCTATTTTCCCACTCACTGAGCCAAACCCGCCAAACTCTGACAACACACAGGCCTGACATTGAAAGCACTAGAATCTGATATAACACTGAACAGCTGCATATAAAACATCACCTGTGGCCAGTTACAGTGTGATAGAAGAACTACAGTAGTTTGGTTCTGGTAGTAGAAACACAATGCTCCATCCCTGGCTATAGCCAGTAGCATCACTGGATATTTGCTTCTTATCACACATACTGTACCTGTCATTGACTCAGAGGCCATGAACACACCACATCTACACACAGCAGAACCTCCAACAACATACCTGCTGGAAGATAAAAAAAATAAAAAACTAAGTTTCAACATGCTAAGTGAATATGATTTATGTATGCGTTTTAAATTTGCATTCATAATGCTAAATCTATGTGTGTAAGATCTACACACGCAGACAAAATTGTTGGTACCTCTGTTAATGACCAAAAAGCAACAATGGTTACAGAAATAACTTGAAATGAAAATGAACCAATGAAAATCAGATCAAATCTATTGAGGTTTGTGGTTAGAATGTCACAAAATGTGGTAAAGTTTGAAGTGGTATGAATTACTTTGACCGTGGACACAGTTAGAAATTTTAGTCACTAAAATTTTGATTTTGTTCATAGAAAATAGTTTTGTTGCTATGAAACTGCAAGATGATCAGTGTACTAACCTCCTTTTTCACTATCGTAGTGTGATGCATCAAACTGGGCGTCGTCGTTTGGTACCTGGACACTGGCTATTACAAGATGGTTTTGCTCATCTGATGTGTGGGTCCCCAGAACCAGCCGGTGGACTGTGTAGTCCTTCCCCTCGGGCCTAAGTATGCATTTTTCACAAAGAAAAGATAAGGAGAATCAATGCTAGTTTCAAACATCCCAGAAAAAGCACTTGTAAAAGAAAAACTGTATTTTATAAAGATGTTAGAAATGAACATAAAGTAAATATATCCTGATTTTGATTCTTCAGAACCACTCTAAGACCTGAGATGAACCTCACACATAGACACTGTTCAGATGAAGACCCAGCAGAGACTGGACTTCCTGTAATAACGTCATTATTTACAACTTCTTCTGCTCGCTGATTAGCCCATTTAAAATTCTACCAGAGACGACCAAGTACAGGGCGGAAAGTCCTGACTGTGCTGGGAGTGAGAATTTTTGTCAAGCGGAATTGTGGAGGAAGGCAGTGGGCCAGACTAGGGCAGCAGGGAAACTGTACATCAATGGGAGAAACGCACCATTACTGAGACTTAATTACAGAAACAATTGTAATTACCTGTTGACATCTGGAAGCCACTGCACAGTCAGACTGGGCCACTCCAGGGCATGGGTCATGACCAGGTCATACAGAAATGGAGTGTTCCTCTTCCAGATCTTGTATTCTTCATTGATGACCCTTTCTTCCACTGCATCATCGTACACTGAAGCGGAGCAGCAAGGGACAAGTTAAATGTATGAACACAAGTAATCAGAGATATTTGTCTTACCTTTTCATCCTTATTTCATATTTTCTCACAGAGTTAGTTTATCATGATCAGAAGCTTTTATTTCTATGGTTAATATAAACTGGCTTTAATCGAGATGTCTTCATTACGGCGACTGTTTCTACTCACGTATCTTGCACATCACTTTAAAAACACCTTTGCACTTTATTAAAATCACCTTAACTAGCATTTTATTCACCACTGTACTTTAACTGTAGCTTTACATATCAATAACCATTTGCACACAGGAATTTGTAACTATTTATTGAATATTTATTGAGTATTTTAATAAGTAGCATTTTGTTCCAGGCTGCCAGAGCCAACCACCCTGCTTCAATTAGAAGTTGGGGTGGCTGGCCATAAAGAGGAAAGAATTGGTCCTCAGAGCAAATAATATCCACTCTTCAGTGAAACTTAAGCAGAGGTTTGTGTAGAGTCTGGTGGTAAAATTTACCACTATACTTCTACCAGGTAAATGTGAGTAAGCTGCTACCCCCATGACCCCTGGTCGGGTCACGGGGGTAGCAACAGAAGAAAATGAATGGATGGATGGATGGATGGATGGATGGATGGATGGATGAATGAATGAATGAATGAATGAATGGATGAATGGATGGATGGATGGATGGATGGATGGATGGATGGGTTTGGCATGTTGTCAGTAGCTCTAGCTAGATTCTTTAAGCCTTCAGTCTTAAACCCATTTAATGTTCAGGATCTGTCACCTCCTCCATGGTATGATCCAATATTTTTATTTTCAATCTGGTATTTTGTATTTGACTTGGAGTGGCATGTACTAGGGCTGGCCAATATATCAGTTTATCAAATTTTCTGTTTTTTAAAATGGAACTTTTGAAAAGCAGGGATTTATTCTCACGAAAGTACTACTTGTGTTTCCATAATTCAGTGATGTTAGCCAGCCATGCTTTTCAATCTTGTTTGACAAGCGTGTTTTACAGCTTCCATTTGTTTGGACTTCAGGGCAACTCAGAGCAGGCAGGATTTTTAAAAAAGTTAGTTTTTGAAACTATATTTAACATTTAAATATATTTTAGATAACATTTAATTTGCATTTAAAATGTTTAATATTTAAAAGATTTTCTGTCATTTGTAATTTATTGTTGAGAAAGTGAGAAAAAAAAAAATTAAAATTGAAGATTTTATTTTTAAGCCATATCACTCAGCTTCAGCACAAGCAACAGCAGACAATCATTTGTGTTGTTGTTGACTTTACAACAATTCCTCATACTGAGGCACTGCACTGTCACTACATGCACTGCATTTAGTGCACATCTGCTCCCACAAAGCAGAACCACTGTCTACTGTTTTGCCAAACAAGGAAGTGACATTTTGTAATTAGGTATTTTTCTAAACAAAGGCTGAGTTCTCCCCCTACTTTTTGGTTTTGCTCTAGTTATGCAAAATTCAAATACTGACATTGTAATTAATCATAATTTTGCTCTCAACTGGATGAAACCCACAGCCTTCAAAAATGTTGCAGTATAGAAATGGTATAGAGTATTTTGCTTCATATAGGCAAAGAAATTTCAGTATTGTGACAACCACAATGACAACAAAAATTTGTCAGCAACTCTCCATACACCTTTAATGTTTTCATGCCATTTATGTTGATTGGCATAAAGGTTAATTTATAAACCTTTAACCTAATAAGGACATGATTTATAAAATCATAAAACATCCATTTATTGATAAATTAATAATAAAAGATTTTATCTTTGCTTCTATGATTTCAAAGTAAAATACTCTCAAATCTACAAACATTACATCAGTGATCTCAAACTGCAGTCCTGAATCGCCAGAGTCCTGCCACCTTTAGATGTGTCCCTTGTCCTACACACTGGAATTAAATGGTGAAACTTCTCCACAGCATGGAGTCAAGCTCCACAGAGCGCTGCTATTGAGCTAATCAGAGCCAGGTGTGCTGAAGCAGAGAGACCTCTACAAGTTGCTGGACACTGGCCCTTCAGGAAGGCCATTTGAGAACACTGTATTAGATCCTGTGAATAATAAATACAGTTTTGCTTTTTGCCAAACTTCTGTTTCTTTAAACTTTTCTCTTTCACAATGCGAGATGGACAGACTACACTAAATGTCCACAACATTAGCAATGAGCTGCTGCAACACAGCATCATAGGTAAAAGACTTGGGAACAAGAAAACCACAAGCAATTTTTCCTTATTAATAAAGCATATTCTATAGGAACCAGTTATACTTTTAAATATAATAAACAGATAAGTGACGCTTTTCTACACACTAGTAAATTTATTTTCTGTTTGTGTTTTTTTTCTTTTGTAAGCTCTTGTCTAAAGTTTGTCTCCTCTGACCCCTTGCATTTAGTAATTCTGTATACATGTGCCTATATTGCAAAAACGATTCAGGGAGATCTTCAACTAGCTTACAACTGTGACGCCTCCCGGTGACGTACATAGAATGCGGAAGCTTGGCAGTTGAAAAAGAAGAGTTTAGCCCATTAAACAATATGGGGGAAAAAAGGTGACCGTGGTCTGTTGTTTTATCGGTAAGATAATACATCTAAAGTGAGTTTGGCTGTTTTAACACAAATACCTGGCTGGTAATTCCAAAAAGTGATCGCAAGAGAGTTTTACAACCAATAAATGTCCAAGATTTCCATATTCTTGGATTCTTTTGTCACGCGCAGCTATCTGATACGGCAGGTCTCGTTGTAAGGTTTTTATTTTAGTCACTTCGACACGGACACCTTATTTTTCACTTTTTAGTTGCAATATTGCTACAAACTTTGTACAGTCTACTCGAGTTTCAGGGTTTTCTTCACCATGCTTAATCACCTGGAATGCAGAAGGCCTTTTGTGGAAACCTTGACAGAAGTTCTTGAACATAACATAAGCTCCACCAGCACGCAGTTTGCTAAGACCAGAAAGCATGACTGCGCTTCACTGAGCTAGCACAAGATGCTAACCATAAAGCCCGACAAATCCACACAAAGTGGTACATAAAGGAAAACTAAACCTTTGACCACATGCTACAGAGTTGTATTTAACCTACCCTCCTTTTCAGCCATGTCCCAAACCTCGCAATGACACAATGGTCAAAAACAAAGGAAGTCGCAAACTGCTACTTCTTAGCAGATCCCTGGCTAGTTGTCGAAGCTGAGCGTCATCAATGGGTCTGCACCATTTACACGCCTCTGTGGCAGAGCGCCGAGTGGGCGGGGCTTCATGTATGTCGCCGGATTTCCCGCGCAGATCCAGCAGGGGTGGCCATAGTGCTAGATAAAAAGACTTACCGTGGCACCGCAAAATTTCTTAAGAGCAATTTTGCAAGGGTCGGCAACGTTACAGTGATATGCAACGTAAAAAAAGTTTTTAACCTGTTCAAACTCCAAGATCAAAAATTACTATAGGTGGCAATACACATCAAATGTGAGTATTTCTCAGTAAACAAACTGTTGAGTCTCAAAGTCAGTTTAGATATGAGTTTGGTACATAACTAATTTATTTCTGCTACATCTGTACAAAACATTTAAGGCTCTAAATAAAAACAAGCTTTAATAAAATTCTTCATAGACATTGATTTATTGTAGTGGCTCGCAATACAAGTTATGTATTATTTAAATTATAACTTGTTAAGTTGCTTTATTTTTAAACCTTTTTTTAGTTTTGCCATGTCAGGGATGACTGACAACCAATAATAGAAATAATGAATATCTGGGAAGTATCATAACTTAAACTTATTGCTCAAAGCACCAGGGTTTTTATGGGAAAAATGTAAAAGGTTTTATTACGTAATTTTTAAAGGCTCTGTGTTGAAGATTGTAATAAAAAAACATACTTTTTACTTTTCTATCCACCCTCAGCTTCTCTCGGCTCCAACATACTGAGCTGTTGGCCACTCATAATGCTCGACCCCTCCTCGCTTCAAACTGTTTTTAGAAGTTAGAGTGCTAAATAAGATTCAAATATTACCTTTGACAAAAAGGTTTAAATCTATCAATGCAAAAAAAAAATGTTGCTCTGTCCCCTAATGTGTCCTTTACGCTTTTTATTTCACTTTGTTAGAAACTCTGGAGTACTCGCTTTTCACCTAGAAAAGGGAATTAGAACAAACCTGAAATCCTGAGACTCTAGTTTATTAGTTGCTCTCTAGCTTATTTTGTTAAAAACTGTAGAGTACTCACTATTTAGACCAATGTTATACTTCTTAGATTAATTTTTAGATTATTATGCAGAGAAACTCCTATTATTACAACCCAAAAAAGAAATTAGAACCAACTTAGAATCCAGAAAAAAATCTTCCAGAACAGGAACATTTGTTTTTATTATTACTTTGAAACTGTGGAGTACTCATTAGTTTTACAAATTTAGTGCATACTTAGAAAGTCCAGAGAATAATTACTTATACTAATCTAGCAACCCAGAAGTCCAAATGATATTTATTTACTTAAACTTATTTAGCAACTCAGAACATGGATTAGAACAAACTTGAAATCAGAAAAACTACCTTAGCAACTGCATTTTAGACTCCTATTCTTCCAACCCAGAAAAGGAATTAGACCAGAGGATACTTACTTATACTTATCTAGCAACCCTGAATAGGAGTATCTAGTTTATTTACTTTGGATCAACATTATCAGACTACTTTTGAGACTTCTATTCTTCCAACCCAGACATGGAATTAGACCAGAGGATACTTATCTAGCAACCCTGAACAGGAGCACCTAGTTTACATACTTTAGATCAACATTAGATTCTTTTTCTTCTTTTGCTCTTTCCTTTGGTTTTTTATTTTGTTTGTATTTTCTTTTAATTCCTGTAAAGCACTTTGTATTGCCTTGTCGCTGAAAATGTGCTATATAAATAAAATTACCTTTATCATTACCTTTTGCCAATGCAGTAACAAACTGTTGGGATCCAGGGTGGTGGTTGTTTTGGTTTAGCTGCTTTTCCCCCTTTCCTCCACCAGAGGGTACCAAGAGGCCATTCCTGGGGGGCGTGGCCGGCTGCAGCCGGCTTACCTGCACTCCTGCAAGGTGTTTGATGATCTGGAGGAGTATAAGAGACGAGAGCAGCTAACACTTCGGTGCCAGAGTGTTAGCCAGTTATGGTACTCAAGGCTTTCCGAGTTTCTCATTGTTCTGACCTCCTTGTGAAATCCCTAGTGATCGTTTGTGTGTCTTCTCTCCAGGTGAATCCTAGTGAAGATGTGATTGTTCACCGATAACCCGAGCCCTGGCTGTTTTCCTGTGTATGCATCTTCTCGTGATGCCGTGGATGGTACCCACTGGTAGCCCGAGTCCCACTAACCTCCTAGCTGTAAACCAAACCTTGGATCTCTCTGTTGGCTGTCTCCTTCGTTCCTCTCCTCTGGAAGACAAAGAACTTACCTGTCCGCCCTCCAACACAGTCCGCTCTCCACCGCAGTACTTCCACCGGCCAAGGAGCAAGCGTCTCTCCGTAAACTTCACCCTGGTAACCTCAGTAATTTCCCCCAGACTCAGATCACCTTCTACTCAAGTAAGCTCGCTCCAAATATTCTTAATTCCAATTTCCCTCCGTCCCTGAACTCACCTCAACTTCTCTCCGCTCCAGTGTTCCTGATTACAGTTGCCACAATCCCTTGGACCTGCAATTTAGATTATTGTATCATTTTCTTTTCAATAAATCATTTTCATTCTCCGTTGTGTGTTTCTGCATGTGGGTCAGAAAATTACAACCCATCATGACAGAAATCCAGAATCATGAACAGAAAAGCTTGTGGTAACCCCCTCCTGTGGCTTGAAGTGTCATGGAAAACATATAAAAGTTTTCACAAAGGCCTAATGAATCTATAGCATTTACACTCAGTGTTTTTATATGAGTTGACTTTTAAACCCACATTGCCGATGCTAGTGCTAAGTAACTGTCATAGCATTACAGGTGTTCCTCAGTGTTTTATAACACAAATCGAGACAAATTTATTAGCTATCAAGATAGAATAATAAATCTGAAGTTGTTTTTTTCAAACGCCAGCACATATAAATACTATTGTGTACTTATGAAGTTTTACACAAAATTATTTAAGATTTTTTTTAACAGCCAATGTCCTCTCTGGGTTGCTGCCAAATTAAATGTATATGATTCTAAAATCACCTCATGGTAAGTAAATTAAATAAAATATATGAGGGAGTGGAATTTATAACCTTGGGGAACTAAAAGCGATTTATTATTGCAGATATTTCATCATATTTTGGGGAAAAAAATAGTTGCAACAAAATAAAAAGAACAGCAGGAGAGGAAATTAAATATTTATTTTAACCGGAAATGAAACTGTCAGTAATATGACACATTTTGCTTGTCTTACTGGATCCGTACTCCAATTTAGGCCATTCTCAATTACATCTACTCTTGACTTTGTGCGTAAGAGAAAAGGTCTGTTATGGGTCCCATTTCCCGAATTTTTTATTTATTTATTTTCATGTAAACTGCAGTCTTCATATAAAAACTTGATGATTGAAAATTTAGACCAGCGTTTAGCGCCCAGTTAGATGTGATCAGGATTATCAAGTCCGCCCAAACCTCAACGTTTCTTCAGCGACATGGCTCGACCACGACCGCGGGAATACAAGGCAGGAGATCTGGTTTTCGCAAAGATGAAGGGATACCCGCACTGGCCAGCGAGGGTGAGTCTGTGCTGCAGCCGGGCTGAAAGCGCAGAGAGGCGGCGGTGTTTCCACAGAGCGGCCAGCTGACCGCACGGTTCTCGGCAGGATGGACTGTGTTGCTGGGGCAGGTTCTCCTGGTGCCGTCAGTCTGAAAGCTGGCATGCTAATGACGGCTGGAGAGGAAAAAGGAACATTTGTCGGCACCATTTTCCCTGCGAATATTTTGATGAAGACAACATTTTTAGATATTTCAACAAACGAGCGGAGAGATTGTATCCAGTATTCCAGAATATATAAGGCACTTGACCTATAGTTACCTTACCACAGGTAACTACAGGTCTGCTTTAACAATGTTAAACGTTGCACTTAATTTTTTGGTAAGACCTGCACCTAATTAATGCGCTCTTGTGTACTGCAGCCGACACGGACAGATCTGTCGTGTCATTGTAGCGACTACTGTTAAGGTTACCTTCAAATAGTAATTTCCGACTTTCTTTTTTTTCTTTTAGCACACTCAGGCTCTTTTTTAACACGTAAGAACAAACATTTGTGAACAACGTGTCTGTAGAAGATGGATAACAGCTAACTCTGCTTTCTTTCCCGTTCTTCCTTCGGGAATCTTAGAGGAGAGTACAAGGTTCATGGGTAAAAATGTGATCTAATTAGCGTAAGAGAAAAAGAGAAAAATATCAATTCAACTCAATTCTAGAAAACTAAAAAATACGAAAAAATAGAATGTTACTGCTGAACAACTTAATGAAAGCAAATATACAATTATTGTACTGAAAATAATTGTTTGTATGCATAGGTTTGCTATAAAATGTTTTGAGTTCGTTTTGAGTTTTTTTTCTGAAGACATTCTGATTTGTATTTCTTATAAGACATATTAGCGGTTGAACTCTGGAAACTCTGCTAACCATTGAGTACAATTTCCACACTTTTCCATATCGTTCTAGCTGTGTACTTTGTATTGTCCTGGTAAATACAGCTGCTTGGAATAACTGTAAAGTTAATTTATAGAATTTTCATATTACATAATAAAATATAGTAAAACTGAACTGCACACAGTCTGTGAATAAAATTCTAACTTGTGTAATCTACATTTAGGATGTTTTTCCTCTCTTCCTGTCATTCAGATTGATGAGCTTCCAGAAGGAGCTGTCAAACCTCCTGCCAACAAATACCCAATCTTCTTCTTTGGGACCCATGAAACGTATGCACATTTATTTGTTTGTTTTCAAACAGGAAAACTATTATTATACTTAATGTGCTTTATATTTAACTTTCATCCAGTTGTCACATCTATAGTTTTACGTTCTACTTATTTGATATTTCTATATATTGTTTTTCTTATATTCTTTTGTCTTTGTACTGTTTTTCAGTCACAAGCATACACAAACACAATAATTTAATATTTATGATTCAGTGTTTAACCTACAAATGATTATAGACTGAATTAACTTCACTGTTTCAGTACAAAGTAGTTCTCGTTCATTAATATACTTTATATGATTAAAAGTTTTTAATAAGGTATAGATCATGAAGTCATGCATCAGTTAGCATACTGACTTAGTATTTCCTTGAGTTTATTTCTTTCCTATTCTCCTTGCTCTCACAAAAGGACTTAAAGGTGGCCAGAAAAGAGCTCTTCACACTCACATATTTTCATATTGTTAAGTTGTCAAATCTAAGCCAGTACATTTTAATTACAACATGTTTTAGCGATTATATCTGAGGGAATAATTTGTCAGCTGATGGTTCGGTTGAAGTGAACTATGGTGCGGTTTGGTATATGTGAATGCCAAGCGGACTGTAGAATACTCCAAAAGCAAGAAGGGGACTATAACCCAGGGCATTCTGGATATTCTATCAAAACAACCATGCAAGTCTAACACTAGAGGGAGAAAAGGCTGATGGTCTTTTGCCAACTTTAGACAAAAGAGAAATCCTTTGATTGCTAAATTCTGACACCAATCTGTTTGTGTTTACATTTCACAAAGAAGAAAGCTGTGCTCAATGTCTTTTTCTGAGGTTTTTCTGTGGTTTCCTTCAGTGGTTCTTTATACATCTCCACTGTGGGCAAGGGAGGGAATAGATTGCTGAATGGAGTGCAGCATGAAAGAGAACTGCACCAGCTGAAAATGTAATAAATGTTGAAATTTTGGTCCCCCATCTAACCAAGTCTACCTAGGTGTATTAAGTTCCATTCCTCCATTGATAACAGTTGTATCAATAATATTGAAGTTGTGGTAACAGCACAAATAAGTGTAACAGAAATGCAGCTCTCACAACTTCCAAGTTTGTTTTACTTTTTGCCTCGCCCCCCTCATTTCTTTTTTTAAGATTTTTTTTGAGGCTCTAGTGGCCTTTATTTGAAAGTAGCTTGACAGGAAATTAGGGATTGAGACATTTGCCCGGCCTGGCAAATGTCGCCAGGCCGGGAATTGAACCTGCGACTACCGGCATGAGGACTAAAGCCTCCATATGTGGGTTGTGCTTTGCACCTGCGCCACCACAGCACCCCCTACCCCCCTCATTTCTATTATATTCGGAGCAATAATTGTTGCCCATGTGGGCAGTGGGCATTTGACCTTACCCCAGTCATTCTCATAGAATTTGGTGTGGCTCTGATCCTGCATATGGGAGTTACAGCTGTTTGAAATATTCTAGGCATTACAGTTGATTTAAATTCAAACATAATCCAGTTCAGTTGTTTATAGATTGCATATGTCAGTCAAAGCTAACCTTACGCAAATGACAAGATAACAAAAGTCTCTGTTTTGAGTAAATAACACAAAATGGCAGCTTTGTTCCACAAAAGTCTGTAGGGTTTTCACAATACACCCCCGATTCCAGAGAAGTTTAGCAGAGGATGCATTGGTTTATTTTTGGGGGAGCACAGTAAACAAGCTTTTACTTTAATATAAATATATAAGCAAACCTTTATGTAACCTTTCAAATAAAATAACCGTGTTTATTAACCCTCTGATGTGAAAGTGGGTCCTTTTTGACCCGGTGAGGTCATCTTTTTGCAATATCTTTGTAATGAAAAGTTTTCATCACTTCATATTCCAGGTATTCTTCAACAAACATGTTATTGATATTATGCAATTCAGATTTTTAATTTACCTTTTATAACTTTTTGAGAAATGGCATTTTTTATATTACTAACCCATTCTTCCGTGCGTGGGTCCAAAATGACCTGCATTCATTTCCTAAGGAATTTAATGGGAATCTTTGTTTCTTACCAACTGTGACTGTCAGGAAAACATTTTTTTTGTGAACCATACACACAGAGTCCTAAGTGTCACCCCTGAGTAATAATATTTTATACAGCAAGAATTCTTACATATAATTATTATCTTAATTTTTTACCTCACAATTCTGTGTGTGTGTGTCAATCATGAGTACTGTGACAGTGTTATTGTCACGAATCAACATATTAGCCTTAGGATGTCCTGCCCCAAGTGGAGGAGTTCAAGTATCTCGGGATCCTGTTCACCAATGAGGGAAAAATGGAGCGGAAGATCGACACGCGGATTGGCGCAGCGTTTACAGTGAAGCGGGCGCTATACCGGTCTGTCATGGTGAAGAGAGAGCTGAGCCAAAAAGCGAAGCTCTTGATTTACCGGTCGCTCTGCATTCCTACCTTCATCTATGGTCATGAGCTTTGGGTCATGGTCGAAAGAACGAGGTCACAGATACAAGCAGCCGAAATTAGTTTTTCTCATAGGGTGTCTGGGCTCTCCCTTAGAGATAGGGTGAGAAACTCAGTCATCCGGGAGGGACTCAGGACAGAGCCACTGCTCCTTCACGTCAAGAGGAGCATGTGGTTAAGATGCCTCCTAGATGCCTCTCCGGTGAGGTGTTCTGGGCATGTCCCACTGGGAGGAGGCCCCGGGGAAGACCCAGGACACGCTGGGACTATGTTTCTCAACTGGCCTGGGAACGCCTTGGGATTCCCCTGGAGGAGCTGGAACAAGTGGCTGGGGAGAGGGAAGTCTGGGCCTCTTTACTTTGGTTGCTACCCGTGCAACCTGACCCCGGATAAATGGAAGAAGATGGATGGATAAACAAATAAATGCACACACATACATACACTTACATGCGTGATACACATAGTAATGTTAGCTAGCTTGGTTAGCTAGCTAGTTTCAAGAAACGTGCTCTTTCGCACCCCACTATGCCCACATGAACCCCCCTATGCCCACACACACACACCCACACACACATAATGGATGCTGACATTGTCCGTTATTGACATTTCATCATTACTGTTGTAAAATTGCTGTTGTCATTTTGTTTTAAAATGTTCTACAAATTGTCACAAATGTTCTACAAATTGTTCTAAAATGTTTAAAAAAGTGAAAAACGAAAATATTTCAAACATGAAATAATTCTTGTGTGAAATAAAATACAGTAGAAAGTATTATACCAAACATAATTTTGAATCAAAATGACAAAAGTAGCAAAAAAACACATTGATTGGAACCCAGGTCAAAAAAGACCCACTCACTGAAGACTGTATAGTCAGTCACTCACGCATCAGCGGGTTAATACAAAATAAATAAGGATGTATACAGTGACATGTTTAAAATGTTGAGTAACTATGCTCAAATTTGCATTAGCTCGTTTGTTCCAGAAATCTAAAAGTCTAATGTTTCCAATCACTGAAGTCTATTCCTTTAAATGCAAAATTAATCTACTCAATTAAGATTAGCAATAATAACATAACTCAAGTAAAATTAAAAAGTGCAGTGCAGTACTACTCTTACCATTTTTCCCAAAACGTTACCCAAGTAAATGTTACCATATTATCAACTTTTGAACATAGATAACATCAGTAGCCTATTCTTGTTAACAAGCTTAACGTGATATATTGATATTATCAAGTCGTCATTTAGTTAACATTATCTGCATCCAACAGCATTACTCAACTCACTCTGTTAGTTTGGGGGGCCTTTTGCTGGTTTGCTGCCATGTGCAGCAGTAGCAGGTCTCCTTCGCTGCCACACAGGTGTAAAATTGGCTTGAGCATCTTAGCACTCATGTTGCCTTTAAAGGCATTTCGGAAAAACACAACATGTTACGACATGTTAATAGTGAATTAAACAGTTATGGTTGGCACGGCTGAAAGAAATGCGGGGGACAAGGCACCGATATGGGGTGGGCAACAGTTCCTACTATATCAAATCAAGATAGGAATAACAGAAAGTTGGCCACTCTGAGGTAAAAATAATAATAAAAAAATAGCTTCCGGTCTTTGGGGGAAGGGTGAGGGTGGGGGCGGGGGGGGGGGGGGGGCCCGGCCCCCCCCCGGGGGGGGGGGGGCCCCCCCACGCCCCCGGGCCGGTCACGGGGGCTCCAAGGGGTTTTTTTTTTTCAGCCCTGGGTTTTAT